>CAKAOH010027466.1:0-51173 GCA_916701665.1 Sebastiscus tertius | reverse complement strand
TCTGGCTGATGGGTTCAATAGAATGTGAGATTAGCTGTGGACAGACAGACACAGAGATTCACACAAACACACACACACACACACACACACACACACACACACACACACACACACACACGTAGAGAATAGATAATAACTAATGTGGTGGGTTACTTGAGAACAGAAGTTCATTGTGGATCAACTAGCTTTGCTAACATATAGAGCTATCAGGTCAGGTGATGACACATGACCTGAGCTCCTGACAGCTCTTAAAGCCAGTAGGAGGCTTTTTCTAACAGTATTTGGGGCATGTTCAGCCTTTATTACAGACAGACAGAGATAACATGAAATGAGCGAGACGGTCCCTGGCCCTGACTCGGGTCAGGGATATTGATTCATGGTCGGTGTCTTAAAGGTCCCATATTGTAAAAAGTGAGATTTTCATGTCTTTTATATAATGTAGCAGGTTTAAGTGATATGTAAATACTTTGAAAGTATCAAAACACTCAGTCCATGGAAAAACACACACAGCCCGTATTCAGAAAACTGTGCGTTTGAAACAAGCCGTCAGGATTTCTGTCCATTTGTGATGTCACAAATGTACAATATTTAGACGATTTCACAGTTTTAAACGTAAACATACTAAATGTGTCCCAGTTTATTGACATCAGCTGACAGGATGTACACATGGAACCAAGCTGTTTCCTAGCATTGCAATTCTGTTGCCATTCCGTTGAACGGAGCGTTTCAGACAGAGCATGAATACAGGTATATTCAGGCAGACAGTATGAGAAATATAATGTGTTTTTTGAACATTAAAGCATGTAAACATGTTCAAATAGAAACCCAAAACACAAGCATGAACCTGGAAATGAGCACGATATGGGACCTTTAACCTCAACGTTACAGGGTGCCCCCAATAAGTGAACTCTTGAGTTTAGATTATTCTCCATATTCCTCCTCTGTGTTTCTAGTGTTTTTTGTGTTCATGTGAAACCCTGTCCTCCCAGTGCCGCCGTTCTCTTCTCTGTTGTGATCGTGTGGACGGCGTGCAGGATATCAACGCTGCACCAGGCATCGCACTTTATATTTTGACTTCAGCTCAAATCACATTTTCTCTAGTTGTGTAGCAGCAGCCTCAAGCATTTGCTGAGCGTTGCGTGTGTGCAGGCTTTAAGTCACACTGACATACGAGACACATCCAGGTCAAACTCAGAAAGTTTAGCTTCACTTGTATAATATGATATTTTTACCTTTAAACAGGCAGTCATTCTAATATCTCCCAGAATACGCTGACAGCTGTCGATGCAGCAGATAACACAGAGAAGTGAAGACTTTTACAGCGACTACTATTTATCACTAACCTCATCCTTTGTTCCAGCTGTGTCCTGTGTGAAGTAAATTAAGTGTAAACACTTCCCTGCCATGCCCCCTCCTCCTCCTCCTCCTCCTCTCCATCTGTCTGTGTTCAGATCCGCTCAGACCGGGACAAGAACAGGATGCTGCGTTACAGCGTGACGGGCCCCGGGGCCGACCAGCCTCCGACCGGCATCTTCATCATCAGCCCGATCTCGGGCCAGCTGTCTGTCACCAAGCCTCTGGACAGAGAGCACATCTCCAACTTCCATGTAAGACTCTTCACACCGTGACAGCTCAGGGCAACAAACACGTCATGTTTCCGTCCAGGTCATTTACAGACAACTGAACTGTTGTTTCTTACTACTGACATGTCGTACTTTTACTGAACCCGACACCCACAGCACTATGTTTCAGAGACCCTCACAGTCTTATGGTAAAGCGGACAGGGCAGTAAACAAGCTAAAATTCCAAATTGTGCCAAGCACATTAAGGAAAAGTAGTAAAGAAAAGTCATATTGGAAGGTTATAGAATCATATTTCATCCTAAAATTGGGTTAAAAATGATCTGAAGTACAGTAAAAAAAAAAGTACCATAGTTAGAAAACATTACACGGTAGTGGCTGCTAGCTGCACTAGTAGTACCAGGAGGTGATTAGCCTAGCTTAGCACAAACACTGGAAGCAGGGGGAAACAGCTAGCCTGACTATCCAAAGTAAAACATACACCTCTAAAGGTATTAATCATTATGTTGTGTCTTGTTCATTTAATCCATAACGCTCTGTAGTTTCAGGGGGAGTTGTGTGGCCCCTTTCATCCCAGTGACGGGGCTATATATACAGTATATTAAAAGTAATAATATGAGAAGCAAGATTGGACATCCTTAAAGGAATACTTCACCCCCAAAATAACCATCAGTATATCAGTTACTCACCCTAGGTTGAAGAAAAACTAGTTTTTCTCTCATGCCTCCATGGGGAACGAAGAATACAAAAAACAGAGAAAAGTCTTAATGAATTGAAGTAAATGGGGGGCCGCGTTTCACAACAGCAAAACTATATTCAAACATCCGTTAACAAACTCTCACTCAGCTGGTGCAGAATAATCCAGGTCTCATATATCCAGTCGTATGCTCACTACTTCAGTAAAACAGGCTCAAACAGGAAGACTCGTCCAGACTCACGTGGACGAGTCTCACGCCTGCTAGTGTGAGACTCTTTTTTAAACAGTCAGCTTCTAGCGACGATGATTATGAGAGGACGGTCTGTTCTTGAACACCCGCAGCGTGGCGAGTCTTCTCTCCTGAAACTGTGTCAGTTTCAATTCGATTCTCATTAACTGTTTGTTTTTTTTTTTAGAGCACATATCTGATGGAAAATATGGTGGGACGCGGGGGAGACCGTAGCTTTGGTCTCCAGGACCGGAGTCTCTGCTGTACTCTGCCTGCCTGCCTTCACTCACACACTGCGCTCGTTCTCACTCTTTCGCTCCACTCTCACGTGTGCATGTGCGCACACTCCACACTGCAGAAGAGTTAGTTTAGCTCTGAGAATATCTAGTGAATGTTCAGTGGACGTTTGTGCAGAAATAACTGCTGCAGCTCCTCCAGACCAACAGAGGTTTCCCATGTCTTGTGAAGTGACGGGGCTCTGCAGCAAGAAACATTATCGTCTCTGACCAAAACTCCGGTGTCTCCCGTGTTCCCTCCGGCCGCGGTCGGGAGGCTGAGGCAGGAAAAGCCAACACTAGGATCAGCAGTGATTCATGGAGAGACCTTGGTCTGGTCAGCTAACATTACTGCCAAGCAGCTGAAATATAGAGTGATATTGTGGTTTTAGCTGACGTGTGTCTCCTCACTGTTTTGAGCGATGCTCGTTCATGTCTATGTAGAGCGAGCACAAGCGCGAGCAACAGGACGCTGACTTTCGTTAACTTAGCAGCCACAGGTGTTGCTGTTTACAAGCAATTTCTGATTCTTACAAACAGTCCCTTGAAGTCATTTTCAACTTTAGTTCCTTAAAATGTTGAAAGTTGAACCTAGATGGGTTTGACAAGGAATTTTAAACTGGATTCAAATCCCATAAAATGCAAAGTAACACCAACGGTAACACCGACGGTAGCACCTACGGTAACACGGTGTATTTAGTGATTTACCTCCCGCTCTCAGTCTGCCTCACCACCTCGGTTCGCATGTCAACCCCCCCCTCCCCCCCGTTTTTATTTTCATCTCAGCTGTCACTTCTCTGCTGGATATATTCTCCCTCATGCACAGAGATGAAGAGGAAAATTCTTTAAAAACAGACTATATCTACTACAGTCACATCCACCTCTGAGAGAGAGTCTAACCTTTTGATCTGGAGGAATGCACACACACCCAGGGGAGTGGGAATCTGGAGTCGCAGCAGGGTGATTTGCATTTAAGCTGTCTGATGAATATTCATGTGATTGGATGTAGTTGTCAGAGCTCGGAGCCGGGGATGTTTATTCATGACTGTGGCTCTCTGAGAGCCTCGTACAGATGCTACATACGCTGTGAAGGAAGAACTTATCGAGGGTCGGAGGCCAATCAATGGCTTCATTCAGCAGCTTTGACCGTTTAACACTAAATAGATACATATCATAGGCCTGCTGTTATACAGTACACTATCGATTGTCAAAGTAGGGATGCACTGATGCCACTTTTTTCAGACCAAGTACAAGTACTAACATTTGGGTACTCGCCGATACCGAGTACCGATATCAGTACTTCTCTGTGCCAAAAAATCCTCGTTAACAGCCAGCTTGCATTAAAATGCGTCTCGTATCCAGATTGTATCTAGATGTGATTTAACCTGATTACATTTAAAGTGGTATTAATATGTGTCTCCAGCGTCCACAATGAGATCCGGTCGCCCTGTCCAGCTCAAACAACTGAACATCGAGGACTGCTTGTAGCCGTTCTCCACCGTTAGCTTAGCCGTTGCTTCATAAATGGCTCAGTTGCAATATGAATTTCCAAGTTTCGCTTGTATACTTCTGTTGAACCAAATTGAAAGCAGACACTTTGTCTCGTCTTGACTCCATCCACGAGTGTCTCGAATATCCATTTTGACAAGGCTTTCTAGCTGCTTTCTTAGCAGCTTAGCTTGCTAACTGGCTAATGTGCTGCTTCCTCGCTGGAACAGTGATGGAACAGGTGGTTTGGTCGATCAGATCAGGTGTGAAGGGGGTCCCCGCGTCTACCACTGAACTCATGAAATCGATCTTCGGAAGGACAGGAATCTCTCCTACGTACACGTTCAACAAAACAGTTTAATACAGTGATCCGAACTGTGTGTGTGTGTACACAGTTACGAGCCCACGCGGTGGACCTGAATGGGAATCAGGTGGAGAACCCCATCGACATCGTCATCAACGTCATCGACCAGAACGACAACAGACCAGAGTTCACACACACCATCTTCAACGGCTCGGTACCGGAGGGATCCAAGCCTGGTACTCACACACACACACACACACACACACACACACACACACACACACACACAGATAAACATGCTTGTAGCTGATTTAATCCTTCTTCGCTGACATACTGACATGTGTTTCCCTGCAGGATCCTTCGTGATGACGGTGACGTCGGTGGATAAGGACGATCCAAAAACTGCTAATGGGATGCTGAGATATAAGATCCTCTCCCAGAATCCCCAGAGCCCCTCCTCCAACATGTTCACCATTAACAACAAGACCGGTGACATCATCACTGTGGCAGCGGGCCTTGATCGGGAGGTGTGTGTGTGTGTGTGTGTGTGTGTGTGTGGAGCAGCTGCTGTCCAGCCTGCAGTTTCTCCTGCAGTCTAAAGACAGCTTGTGGCTTTTTTTTCTCATCGTATTCTTGCATCAGTAGATCCTACAGAAGGTTCCGTCATGTTATTCACATTGCAGCACAGCAATGATTGTTTTAAAGTATTTGTTAATCAGCTGTAAATCAATCAGGTCTGCCTCCTACTTCTTTAAAATTAATATGTAAATTAAAGGTCCCATATTGTAAAAAGTGAGATTTTCATGTCTTTTTCATTATAAAGCAGGTTTAAGTGCTTTATAAATACTGTGAAATTATCAAAACGCTCAATATACGGAGAAACACACACAGCCCGTATTCAGAAATGAATATGAATATGACAGGAAGTAAACATGGACCCAAACTGTTCCTAGCAACGCAATTCCATTGCAATTCCGTTGAAATGCACTAAAACGGAGCGTTTCAGACAGAGGGTGAATACAGGTATATTCAAGCAGACAGTATGAGGAAAATAATGTGTTTTTTTGAACATTACAGCATGTAAACATGTTCTAGTAGAAACACAAAATAAAAGTATGAACCTGAAAATGAGCACGATATGGGACCTTTAAAGAATATCTAACACATCTTTACACTCGGGGGTGCATTTTTTTTTCTCAGAGTAAGTCACACGTCAATGTATTTTTCTGAACTGTTGTTTTTGTTGTGAATACTTTCACATATATATGTGAATATTACATGGCGAAAAAGCAACTTTTTTTTCTGGAGCGAGGTTGATTTTTCTGAGCTTTCGCACCGCGAATAAAGGCATCGACCAATCACGTTGTACGGAACAGACGTATTCAATACGTACACGATACTGTACGACAACAGGGAGGCTCCGTAGTCCGAACCAAGACGGCAAACTTTATTACTCCTTTCAACCTTGACAAAGGCAGCACAGACCAGATCCATCTTTCACAATAAAAACCCTAGACATATACACTGCATGACTGTTGAGTAGAGGGAACTCAAATTCACTCGGAATGGAAACTAAAATAGCTTACGGTAGTTTAGGCTATATAACAGTTTAGCTCAGACAGACTGCCAGACGCTGCTCTGGGTCAATAGGATCCCGGTTTTGGGTTTTCAGTTTTCTCTCTCTGTGGAAATCTTTAACAGAAAATATAGAAGAAGTGGTGCAAACTGTTGCAAATTTGCATCGCTGCCAGTAGAAGAAAGAAGTTTATTATATCAGGATAACCCCTTGAGATGAATCATCTCGTTTTCGAGGGGGTCCGGTATGAATAGTTGTGATGCGGAATATTTGCAGGCGAGTATTTTGCATTCTCGTTTTGTTTATTTGTCCAGCCCCCTGGTGTGTAAAGGCCTTAACACACAATAAAAAAACAAGTCAGTTGTGTCTTTATATGACTTTATCAATTCAAGTTGAAGGAAGTAATCGCATCATTAAATAAAAAAAATAAAAAATGTACTTGTCGTTTTCCCCTCTAACATATCGAAGGGAGGTCGGTGTAGCTGAGTAAAATAAAAAGTATGGGCGCTGGAATATATATTATTATATTAGCTACAATCTTCACTACACACACACACACGCACACACACACACACACACACACACACACACACACTACACAGCACTATTAAAAGTAGAACGCTACATTACTGTCTACTCAGAAAAAGTAGCTTAAAGGTCCCATATCGTGCTCATTTTCAGGTTCATACTTGTATTTTGTGTTTCTACTAGATTAGAACATGTTTACATGCTGATGTTATTTACATACACTACAACAGGAAATAAACTGGGACACATTTAGAATGTTTACGTTTAAAACCGTGTGATGATCTATATATTGTATATTTGTGACATCACAAATGGACAGAAAAATGTCTTGTTTCAAACGCACAATTTCTGAATACGGGCTGTGTGTATTTCTCTGTATATTGAGCGTTTTGATAGTTTAACATTATTTATAAAGCACTTAAACCTGTTTTATAATATAAAAAACCTGAAAATCTCACTTTTTACAATATGGGACCATTAAGAGAACGTTACGTTACAACCCCTTTGCCCCCTGAGACACTTTATGCCCAAATTATGAGCCGCTTAACTAGCAAAAGGTGAGTTGGAGGCGCCCTAAATGTAATTGTGCCGTGCACTTCAGACCACGTGCTATAGATCGTACAAATAGGATCCTGTTGTCTTTATAAGCAATAAGTCGTCTCACTCATCATAGAACTGTTGATATTCAAAGCACTTCTGCAACTTCTTGTTCATGTTGGCTCGAACTTTGAGCTTGACAATAATTATTAACCTGAATTATTGTTCAAGATATGATGACTTTGTTGTTGTAATTAAAGCCTAAATAATCTATTTAAAATCTTAGAAAAGGAAGTTTGACCTGCGTTAAAGTTTACTTTTTATAGATATAAAAAAGTATAATCTAGATAATTGATTGTTTTTTTTTTTGGGGTGGGGTGGGGGTGGAAATGACATTATTTTCCTTTTCAAAGTATTAAAAAGATGTGCAGAAGCCCTGTTAAATCTAGTCATTAGCTCTCTGAACACTGTTGTAAAGCAGGGTTAGGGTTAGGTTAAAACAGAGTTAGGGTTGGGATAAGGTTAAGGCGTTCTAATATTCACCGCTGCTATACTGTGCCTTGTTAAATATAGGTTTTACATGCATCCAAATATAATATTAATAATAATAATTGTAATGAAGGCTAAAACAGAATGTAAAGTCCATCCGTCCATGTGTTGACTCTCTTTGTTCTCTGTTTGTTTCCAGAAAGTCACCCAGTACACCCTGATCATCCAGGCTACGGACATGGAGGGAAACCCGACCTATGGCCTGTCCAACACTGCCACCACTATCATCAGGATCACTGATGTCAACGACAACCCCCCTGAATTCACCACAGACACGGTAGGTCAACCCAGACACAGGGATTGTAATGTTCTTCTAAACGCCACTGAAGCTCTCTGAGCTTTTATTGGCAGCGGCAAATGGTGGAGGAAATGTTTATTTTCTTAAGGTTGGACAGGAAGAAGTAGAGGGAAACATGCTCTTTATTTAGAGAAACACAAGCACTTTGTTGTGGTGTGAGACAGAAGCAATCATCTCCACTTTGGACCCGTCAGTAGACAGTCATTTTACCCTGGTATTAATGTATTGCTGAGTCATTTTTAAAGTGACTCCTGGTTTTACAAGTCTGTCTTTTTGTCTGTGTTTCAGTTCTTCGGGGAGGTTCATGAGAACAGGGTGAATGTGATCATTGCTAACCTGACTGTGACGGATAAAGACCAGCCTCACACTTCGGCCTGGGGCGCCGTGTACCGCATCATCGCCGGAGACCCCACCGGACGCTTCTCCATCCCCACTGACCCCACCACCAACGAAGGCCTGCTCACTGTGGTCAAGGTGGGATGTGGTCTCCACAACACACACACACAAACACACACACACACACATACAGTCACCGCCGCCTTCTGTTCTCTGCTGGTGAAGAGGAACTCATGGAACTCAGATACAGAAGAACCGGCTCAGGTATCGGTTCCCTTGCTGTGGGTCACGAGGGCAGCAGTCTGATTTTGGGGATACCTGGTATTACCGGTGGTAACAGCAAGCATGTTAATAATGAATACACGTGTATCCACCCAGCCCTGACTCCTAAAAATTATATTCCCATACAACAAAATTGCATTGTGAATTATGTTTTGAGTAAGACCATAAGAACAATGAGAGGAAATACATTTCCCTGGAAATGTAACTGAGAATACGGTTGAGTTGTTTGTTCCATCACAGGGTTCTGTACCATCACAGGGTTCAGTACCACCACAGGGTTCTGTACCACCACAGGGTTCAGTACCACCACAGGGTTCTGTACCACCACAGGGTTCAGTACCACCACAGGGTTCAGTGCCATCACAGGGTTCTGTACCACCACAGGGTTCTGTACCATCACAGGGTTCAGTACCACCACAGGGTTCAGTGCCATCACAGGGTTCAGTACCACCTCAGGGTTCTGTACCACCTCAGGGTTCAGTACCATCACAGGGTTCTGTACCACCACAGGGTTCAGTGCCATCACAGGGTTCTGTACCACCACAGGGTTCTGTACCATCACAGGGTTCAGTACCACCACAGGGTTCAGTGCCATCACAGGGTTCAGTACCACCTCAGGGTTCTGTACCACCTCAGGGTTCAGTACCATCACAGGGTTCTGTACCACCACAGGGTTCAGTGCCATCACAGGGTTCTGTACCACCACAGGGTTCTGTACCATCACAGGGTTCAGTACCACCACAGGGTTCAGTGCCATCACAGGGTTCAGTACCACCTCAGGGTTCTGTACCACCTCAGGGTTCAGTACCATCACAGGGTTCTGTACCACCACAGGGTTCAGTGCCATCACAGGGTTCTGTACCACCACAGGGTTCTGTACCATCACAGGGTTCAGTACCACCACAGGGTTCAGTGCCATCACAGGGTTCAGTACCACCTCAGGGTTCTGTACCACCTCAGGGTTCAGTACCATCACAGGGTTCTGTACCACCACAGGGTTCAGTGCCATCACAGGGTTCTGTACCACCACAGGGTTCTGTACCATCACAGGGTTCAGTACCACCACAGGGTTCAGTGCCATCACAGGGTTCAGTACCACCTCAGGGTTCTGTACCACCTCAGGGTTCAGTACCATCACAGGGTTCTGTACCACCACAGGGTTCAGTGCCATCACAGGGTTCTGTACCACCACAGGGTTCTGTACCATCACAGGGTTCAGTACCACCACAGGGTTCAGTGCCATCACAGGGTTCAGTACCACCTCAGGGTTCTGTACCACCTCAGGGTTCAGTACCATCACAGGGTTCTGTACCATCACAGGGTTCAGTACCATCACAGGGTTCAGTACCACCACGGTCGGTGGCTGCTTTAGAAGAACAGCTGGTGTTTCTGTTGACAGCACTGACAAACAAAGCGTAAAAGGCTTCACGGCCTCACGTTGTTTTAAGAAAGACTAACTGGATGTTTCCCATCATGCTGAGAGTAACAGATCACTGCTGCTCACAGCATGGTGGTAGACATCCAAGGTGTTGGAGATCACGGCCCACAGTCAGAGTCTGTTACCTGCAGCTATCGCAGCTCCACTTCTCTTCCATTTTTCTCTTGCAAATTAGAAATGATCCGATCATTATTGGACGCATCAACCCCCCAACCTCTGTCGACAAATACATTACATTTCCTGCGCCTGCTTCACAATAAAATCCACCCCCGTGCACCCCCAACCAGTTGAGCACTGTTAATGTGAAACAGCAGCAGGAAATGCGTGGTTTGCATTAGCGACAGCTTAGTACAGTACAATGCAGTCGGAGAGTGAACAGTACAGTTAGAGAGATAATAATTGAATGTAAAACAAGTTTAATCACATTGCACAAAAAACATTACAACCATAAACGGTATCGAAAGTCAGGTTTGATATGATATGAAGCATTTAAAAACAGACTGATCTTCCCCAGTAATGATGTTTCTTTGTAACCAAGTTAAAACAGCTGAATTGTGATGCAGGTCCTAAAAACATGTTATAATATATTGTATCATTATAAAACATTATGTAACTTAAAAGTCTAATATATTTTCAATTTTCAACCAAATTTAGTCCAGTTTTAATATAAACATTAACGGCCCTATCTAACTGCCGTTGCTAGTTTCAGACCGACGCAGTTGTTATTTTCAGGTCCAGCTCCCACGTTGTGTAAGTAGCCGATGAACTGGCACCCATCTGTGCACCCATGGGTGTGTTGGTTTTCAGATGAGGTGTGGTCTGGTGCTTTGTTGTCTCATTGCTATCTTGAGGCAGCAGAAAGTGATTGCATCAATGACCAACAGAAACCTGGTCTAAAGTCTGGCTCAGTATTTTCCTGCTATTTAAGGGCTCATTATTCAGACAGAACGATCACTAGCGTGACTGCCGTGACCAGAGAGACCATTGGTGTCTGGTGTGGTATCTGGTGCTTATTATCATATAATGAATTTTGATTGAATTTGTGATTTTCAGCCATGACAGTGAAAATCTTTTAGCTATGCATTCTGTACTCCAACACAACAAACTCTGCCCGGCTGCCACTCACAACTCTTTCCATAATGTCAGACACTTATAACAACAATCAGAGCCTCTCATGGCAAAAGCAAGCACATTTAGTGGATGTAAATGATGTTGCCAGCTTGCCCCAATGGCACCATATTGCAGCATGTGAGCAGCTGCCGTCTACAGCGCTCTCCCTCAATACTGGACTAGTTTCAGATATTGTTGTTCCTATTAGTCAGACACAAAAAAATTAGAATATAGGGTCAAGGTTGAAAAATACAAAAGTTACCCTTTAAAGGGACTGTTTGTAAGAATCAGAAATTGGTTGTAACAGCGACACCTGTGGCTGTTAAGTCAACGAAAGTTAGTGTCCTGTTGCTTGCGCTCGCCTGTGTGCACGCGCTAACTGAATATGAGCGAGAAGCCGTCAAAACAGTGAGGCGACACACGTCAGCTAAAACCACAATATCACCCTATATTTCAGTTGCTTGGCAATAATGTTAGCTGACCACACAAAGGTCTCTCCATGAATCAATGCTGATCCTAGTGTTGGCTTTTCCCGCTTCAGCCTCCCGACCGCGGTCAGAACAGGGGAGACACTGGCCGGCAACCAGTCGGAGACGATAACGTTTCTCGCTGCGGAGCCCCGTCACTTCACAAGACACGGGAAACCTCTGTTGGTCTGGAGGAGCTGCAGCAGTTATTTCTGCACAAACGTCCACTGTACATTCACTAGATATTCTCAGAGCTACGAACTCTTCTGCAGTGTATAGTGTGCGCTCATGCACTTAAGAGGTGGAGTGAAAGAGCAAGAATGAGCGCAGTGTGTGAGTGAAGGCAAGCAGGCAGAGGAGCAGAGTACAGCAGAGACTCCGGCCCTGGAGACCAAAGCTACGGTCTCCCCCGGAGTCTGAGTCTGAACAGTGTAGCCACACGCAAGCGCGCATGAGACACCGACCCGCAACGATTTATACGTGTAAGAAGTTACAAACGGTCCCTTTAAGTTGTGCTATGGGGAAAAAAAACAACAAGAAAACTAGGATCCCCTCAGACTTTAACATGAACCATGGAACGGAGAGAAGTAATTGGGCAAAAGATGAGAGGAGCCTGGAGGTGGAGCAGATCACAGACATTAATTGGTGTCTTTAGAATCCAATAAAAGAGCCTCAGAATGAATTTCAAATTTGAAGGCAGGCTGCAGGGAGCTATATGATCCCTCCTCTCACCAGTCAGGAGCCTACAGCTTCTTTTGGACTAAATAAAGTTGAGACAAGGCTGACTCAGTGACTCCCAGATAATGTCAAGACAGAAACAATCTCCAGATCCCTACCAGAGAGAAGCACATTTTATGTCATTCTCTGTATGTATTTGTTCATGTTTTTAAGAGGTTTAACCTGAGCCAGGCCGTACAGCAATGATAGGAATCGTATCACACCCACACAGGTTTAGTTAATTATATACACACATTTGTTATTAACAGACTGGTATCGGATCAGTACTCGGTATCAGCCGATAAGCAACATTCAGGAATCAGAATCAGTACCAGAAAGGCAAAAATGGTATCAGAATATTTCTAGTTTTAACCTGCTAATGTTTATTTTTAGGGATGCACTGATACCGACACCAGTATTGGGTATCGGGTCCGATACTGTGCTCATGTATTTGTACTCGCGAAACGGCTCCGATTCAACGGCATCAATACCACTTTACACGCAGCGCGATGTTAACCTCTCGTTACCGTATTGTTCTTGTAGTCAGTCTGAAAAAAAGTGGTATCGGTGCATCTCTATTTATTTTTCCCAGTCATAATACTCTAGCTCTACGTTTTTATGCCGATATCGTGAAAACTTTAGCAATCTGATATATCTACAGTAGTTGTATGATTTGATCTCGTAATATCTAAGATGCTCCAGGAACACAGTTAGTGCGAGTTGTGCTTCAGGTCGGTTGGTGTTTGGACATCCAGCGTAACTATTCCTCCTTTCTTCTGTCCAGCCCGTAGATTTTGAGCTGACCCGCTCCTTCATGCTGACGGTGGAGGCAGAGAATGAGGTCCCGCTGGCCCGCGGCATCCACCTGCCTCGTCAGTCCACGGCGACCGTCTCCGTACGGATCCTGGACATCAACGAGAGTCCGGAGTTTAGCCCCAATCCAAAACTCGTCAAACTGGAGGAGGGTCTGCCTGCAGGGTCTCTGCTCACCACCTTCACTGCCCAGGACCCGGACCGCTTCCAGAGACAAACTGTCCGGTACGAACACACACTGCTTGAAGCTTTAACTTTACAGGCTTTCACCATAGTGATCTTCGGTTGTAAGTCAAAATAGAATGAATATGTGTATAATTAAAATAGAAAAGGTTGAGCAGGTTTAAGTTGAGAGCTGAATGTATCTTTCACTGTCTTTTGATGAGCAGAACCTTTTAATATCTGTATGCCTTTTCATCTTCTAAATGAGCTACTTCTGAAATCACTGTCAGTGACAAGGTATGCCTGAAATGAAATGAGTTTATTAGTATGTAGTTAATGCAACTTTGGACTCAGTGACAATATTGTTTTATATATTCATACAGTGCACATCTTCATGCAGCTGGAATGCTGTGATGTGATGTGATGTGAACGGCAGAATGAGCATAAAGCCCTTCTCTGTGAGTGGAGTGATTAGTGGAGCCACCAACAAACCTCTTCAATATCTCGTTACATAACATTTGTTAGCATATTACAAATTTATTTCTTATGGATGGAATCAGAAAAACATATCGTCAGCTTGAAGGTTGAAGTTTCTGAGCTAACTGTTAACTGAGTGAAGGTTGGTGGGCTGGTTCTAAGGTTTTTCCAAACATGTGTTGGGTAGGTTAGTTGGTTGGTAGGTTGGTGGAATAGTGGATGGGTTGGTTGGTTGGTGGATTGGTTGGTTAGTTGGTTGGTTGGCTGGTTGGTTGATTGGTGGAGTAGAGGATGGGGTTGTTAGTTGGTTGGTTGGTTGGTTGGTTGTTTGGCTGGTTGGTTGGTTGGTTGGTTGGTTGGTTGGTTGGTTGGTTGGTTGTTTGGCTGGTTGGTTGGTTGGTTGGTTGGTTGGTTGTTTGGCTGGTTGTTTGGTTGGTTGGTTGGTTGGTTGGTTGGCTGGTTGGTTGGTTGGTGGAGTAGTGGGTTGGTTGGTTGGTTGGTTGGTTGTTTGGTTGGTTGGTTTGTCAGAATGCGAAAGTATCAGTCACAGGTGGAGTGAAAAGCAGACCATCACTGAGCCTATTTACACTGAGTCACTTGTGCAGATCAGATGGACTTCGATAGCCTGTTGAGACGGTCTCAAACAACAAATGAGGTTTGAGACTCATTCTAGCCAGAAGGTGTATATGACTCTCCAAGAGGAATTAGTAATCTTTCCTCCTGCCAACTGTAACTCAGAATCAGGTTTATTTTAAGTATATACATACATGGAATTTGACTCCGGTTTATTGCAGCTCTCTCAATGTACTTACACAGAATAGAAATAACAGCTAGGAACAACAATGTCTGACAATAAAAAAAGAATACAAGGGAGGGAACAAAAGATGTTAATCATCGTGCAGTCACTTGGTGTTCAAAAAGATGCACTCAAACACACCACAGACTACAGAAGACTACAGCCAACGACCTACTAGCACATATATGCTGCACCTGCATGAGGAAATAACTCTCCACACCAGCAGGTCAGTAGTCTGTATTCATCATTTAAAAAGGGAAACAGGAAGACCAAGGACGGTGGATATACAAGCCGTTGTTATGATACGTCCATGAACCATTTTCACACCACTCTCACTCACCACTTAGCTTCATTCCAGATGTTCATGTCGCTGTGAAAATAGCCGTGTGTTGGAACGATCAGATGAGATGAAGATGAAACATGAAACACACCTTACTCGTTGGCTTGCTTTCCTCACTTCCGTTTTTCTTCTCCTGCATTGATTGGTTTAAGCTGAACAACCAATCAGAGTGATTTCTCTCACCGACGGGTTCCGCCGCCGATTCAACATGCTGAATCGGCCGAAAAAAACTCTGACACGGGCAGACTAGAGCCAACTATGCGAAAAACACTGCAAAATCCAGACAGACGCTCACCGACGACCCCAAACTGTCTGACGGCCGACCGTTGGCTTGTGTAAGGTTAGAGCTGTGAAGACGATACAGCTGACCAACCACTGTGTGAAGTGAGTGTGATGTTGGAGTCAGCTTAGAGCTGTGAAGACGATACAGCTGACCAACCACTGTGTGAAGTGAGTGTGATGTTGGAGTCAGGTTAGAGCTGTGAAGACGACACAGCTGACCAACCACTGTGTGAAGTGAGTGTGATGTTGGAGTGTTGGTTAGAGCTGTGAAGAGGATACAGCTGACCAACCACTGTGTGAAGTGAGTGTGATGTTGGAGTCAGCTTAGAGCTGTGAAGAGGATACAACTGACCAAACACTGTGTGAAGTGAGTGTGATGTTGGAGTGTTGGTTTCAGCTGTGAAGACGATACAGCTGACCAATCACTGTGTGAAGTGAGTGTGATGTTGGAGTGTTGGTTTCAGCTGTGAAGATGATACAGCTGACCAACCACTGCTTGAAGTGAGTGTGATGGTGGAGTCAGGTTAGAGCTGTGAAGATGATACAGCTGACCAACCACTGTGTGAAGTGAGTGTGATGTTGGAGTGTTGGTTTCAGCTGTGAAGACGATACAGCTGACCAACCACTGCTTGAAGTGAGTGTGATGGTGGAGTCAGGTTAGAGCTGTGAAGATGATACAGCTGACCAACCACTGTGTGAAGTGAGTGTGATGTTGGAGTGTTGGTTTCAGCTGTGAAGACGATACAGCTGACCAACCACTGCTTGAAGTGAGTGTGATGGTGGAGTCAGGTTAGAGCTGTGAAGATGATACAGCTGACCAACCACTGTGTGAAGTGAGTGTGATGTTGGAGTGTTGGTTTCAGCTGTGAAGACGATACAGCTGACCAACCACTGCTTGAAGTGAGTGTGATGGTGGAGTCAGGTTAGAGCTGTGAAGATGATACAGCTGACCAACCACTGTGTGAAGTGAGTGTGATGTTGGAGTGTTGGTTTTGGACAGTTACAGAGACGGTTGGACAGAAGTGATTTGTCTTCTCCTTTGTTGAGGTTTCCCTTCAGTGACCATAGTCAACAGCACAATTTCATTTGCTGAGTAATTTGGTGAATGTTTGCCTTCTCACTTAGCGAGGGCGGCGTGCTATTCTCTGTCGCAGCCCCATTTAGAGATAAAAGCTGTAAAGATATATCTTGACTGGAGGAGTTGTCTATGTGTCCAGCTCCTGCAGCACGGAGCAGCAGCTGAACAACAACCAGAGCAGAGAGCCTGCACGACTGCTGCTTTTTGTCTTTTACATCCCACTATTTGTTTCTAAATGTAGTGCTGAAGTCTTTGTAGCCTAGCAACAGCCAATGGTGGACGCACACTGTGTTCACAAAAACATTTGGACGCACACACATAAAGCGAGTGTATTGTGCGCTGTAGTGCGGGCCAGGGAGAGCATTTTGGTTTCTGATTTTTCTATTCTGTAGTTGGTGCTGCTCCTACATTTATTCAGAACTCTTTATCTCACCAATTAAAAATATAACAAATGGACAATATTTCCTCTTCATGAGGGGTTTACGGAGACTTATCGGTGGCTCTGCTCACCTCTGTTGAAAGCTGTGCTATTTTCCTGTTTATTCACAATATATCTTAACTGCGTGTCCTGTTTGAAACATGACTATTTCTGCTGTTACAGCAACGCAGATGTAGTAGTATGGGCCTAACGGGCCTGGGCCCACCCACCTGTACAACTGGCCCATCCTAAATGACTGACAGACTAACTGTTAATAATAACATTTAAATACATAATAAAGACAAAAACGTGTCCGTTTCTAAAATAAAGTAAAAGACAACATTTATTAGGGTTACTATCATGTGTGAAGTCTGGACCAATCACAACAGGCCATTGACGTGACGTCACAGTACAGGCTCCTTACTACAGAGGTTGTTCAGCTCAAAAGAACTCTGAAAGATCTATTAGAGATTGCAATCTAAATTAATTCATTGTTATGGTACAACGAGCATCAGTTTTTAAACAGGTAAAGAGAGTTATCGATGTTCCCATTCAAAGAAACAGGCCTGTAATGAAGGCATAATGTTTATATTAGGATGTATTAGGAATAGGGATATCAATAATTAACCGTTTAACCGTTAACTGACATTAAGCATTTTAACCAATTAACGCTATCGGTTAAAACGGTTAAAAGAAATATTAATAATTAACTCAAAAGCTGAGCGGCTCAGAGCAGCAGCTCGTCACTTTAAGGAGAAAAGCTGGTTCACCTTAACAGCCCACCTTAAGAGGCGGAGCAGGCGGAGGATACAGGAAGTTGGCTCCGGTCTCTGGCTCGCTTGAGCGGAGCGAAAGAGTTGTAGTTTTGTAAAGTGTCTGGTAAAGTGGCTGCATGTCCGCGACACTACACGCAGCATCGTAGCTGCTAAGTTAACATTCCCAGATGGGTAAACTGGGGACTTCTGTCAACCAATATCTGTTGTGCTCCTGCAGCTGGTACACCGCTGCATGCAATGCACAAATCTTGTCGGTTAACGGTTATTAATCATTTAACGAGGGTCGGTTATCGGTTGAGAACGTTTTTCAAAATGAGCATCCCTAGTCTGGACCAATCACAACAGGCCATTGACTTGATGTCACAGTACAGGCTCCTTACTACGGATGTTCAGCTCAAAAGAACTCTGAAATATCTATTAGAGATTGCAATCTAAAATGAATTAATTGTTATGGCACAACGAGCGTCAGTTTTTAAACAGGTAAAGAGAGTTATACATGTTCCCATTCAAAGAAACAGGCCTGTAATGGAGGCCAACATTTATATATTAGGATGAGACCACGGTTCATCCACCACACGGAGATGTAGACCCTGTTTCCGCATGGAAGGTGAGTTTTGGTTGGAGAGTGTCATTTAGGTGCTCAGTGTTTGAATTGAGTTTCGTTTAGGTGAAAATGGTTAGCATGAGCTGTTAGCCGAGCTTCTTCCCATTATGTGGGTATGCGAGATGAGAGTGTTGCTACTAGAGCTGTCAAAGTTAACACGATAATAACACGTTAATGCAAAGTCGTTTAATGCCACTAATTTCTTTGACACATTAAAACAACTTATGATTTTTAAGGTTGTAGCGGCTCAGTTTTTAAAGCTAGATGGAAGATACTGGTATCATATTTAACTAGAGAACCTGATGAATCCATCGGTACTAACCATGTCATACTAGCTTGTAGTGAAGGAGGCTAAATAACGTTCTAAACTTACTGTACACTACATTTTGGCGAGCGAAAACTGAGAAAAAGGGGTCTCTTGACCTCTGACCTCCAGATCAGTGAATGTAAATGGGTTCTCTGGGTACCCACGAGTCTCCCCTTTACAGACACGCCCACTTTATGATAATCACATGCAGTTTGGGGCAAGTCATAGTCAAGTCAGCACACTGACACACTGACAGCTGTTGTTGCCTGTTGGGCTGCAGTTTGCCATGTTATGATGTGAGCATATTGTTTTATGCTAAATGTAGTACCTGTGAGGGTTTCTGGACAATATCTGTCATTGTTTTGTGTTGTTGATTGAGCTCCAATAATAAATATATACATACATTTGCATAAAGCAGCATATTTGTCCACTCCCATGTTGATAAGATTATTAAATACTTGACACATCTCCCTTTAAGGTACATTTTGAACAGTGTGATTAATTTGTGATTAATCGTGATTAAATATTTTAATTGATTGACAGCCATAGTTAGGACATGTTTAGCATTTCCTTATCTGATATTTGTAGCATGTTTGTACCATCGGTACCGGGGCGCTCGGGGTCAATAGAACTGTAATGTCAGTGTTCTAAATGAATGGATGCAGGCAGGCAGCCAGGAGGAAGTGACTGAGGAGGCTGTTAAACAGTTCACCAAATAAAATTCATTGATTTAACCATGCAAACCATTTCAAAATAAAAGAATAGATTTATTATCAGAGCACTCACATAAGAAACGTAGCACTAACGGTGCTGAATATATTTTGAACTTATGAAAGGATTCTCCTCGATTTATGAACGTTTTTTTTTGTCAAATCAGCAGGGGGAGGCTTGTAGAAACATCTCTCTCTCTCTCTCTCTCTCTCTCTCTCGTTGACTGTTCCTTTAATTCCCTGTCATTTCCCTTTCATCTGTGGATCAACTTTAATAGGAGGAGGAGGGGGGGGAATTAGGTCCAAAAGTTCTATTTAGGCTACAATACAACCACGAAAAGCAATCAGGCTAAAAGCTGTGTACACAACTAAATGAAACAACATGATAATGTGGGTTGGTTTTCCCCCATTGTTTCACTGCAGTCAAGCCAGCCGTCAAAATATTCCATATGCAGACCTACGCCCTTGTGAACTGTACTAGTAGTAGTTTATATTACTGCCAAAAAATGTTCTGCTCGCGCCCTACAGCCGCTCACACGTAAAGACTCCCCATCTCAAAGGCCCAGCCAACATTTAAATCCTGGCAGCGTGCCTGAGTATATGGTATGTTAGATAAATACATTTCATTAGCAAGTCACAGGGATTTAGCATTCTGCTTATGGGGGGTTAACAAGTCTAGAACACATAACATGCAACACATTTCCACTGACAAATCTTATTTGTTGATGTCATTTTCAGATCTGTTAAAGGTAGGGGGAGAATAAGTGGATGAACTGTGGTTGCCTCGTGAGAGTGCTGCTGCAGTCTCCATATATCAGCTCCCCAGTAGCTGCTTGGCCTGTAGCCAGGAAGCAGATAAAGAAGCCTCTCTGTGGTGGTTTTCTCATGCCGTCCCCTCTTCTTTCTCTTTACTGAATCCAGGTACTCCAAGATGTACGACCCCGCTAACTGGCTGGAGATCGACCCGGTTAACGGCCGCATCTCCACCATCGCCATCCTCGACCGAGAGTCTCCCTACGTCAAGAACAACCTCTACAACGTCACCTTCATGGCTTCTGATAACGGTGAGACACCGAGGTGGGAGGGGGCTGCACGGGCGTCCTGCAGTAACCCCCCCCTCCCCCCCCTCCCCCACACACACACACACACACACACACACACACACACACAGAGCTGGATTGTGTTCACCGTGTCTCAGTGCTCTGTGCTGGTTTTACTGTCCAGCTTTCTGCAGTGCATCTGCAGTGTTACTAGGAGGCAGTAGCTACAATCTTCACTACACACACACACGCACACACACACACATGCACACACAAACACACACACTACACAGCACTATTAAAAGTACAAAGCTACATTACTGTCTACTCAGAAAAAGTAGCTTAAAGGTCCCATATCATGCTCATTTTCAGGTTCATACTTGTATTTTGTGTTTCTACTAGAACATGTTTACATGCTGTAATGTAAAAAAAAACTTTATTTTCCTCATACTGCCTGAATATACATGTATTTACCCTCTATCTGAAACGGAATTGCGTTGCCTAGCAGTTTGGGTCCATGTTTACTTCCTGTCAGCTGACGTCATTCACATCCATTGCAACCACGAATAAACTGGGACACATGTTTACATTTAAAACCGTGTAATTGTCTAAATATTGTATATTTGTGACATCACAAATGGACAGAAATCCAAACGGCTTGTTTCAAACGCACAATTTCTGAATATGGGCTGTGCGTATCTCCGTATATTGAGTGCTTCAATACTTTCACAGTATATATAAAGCACTTAAACCTGCTATATAATATAAAAGACATGAAAATGTTACTTTTTACAATATAGGACCTCCATTATTATTATTTTTTAGTTTTTTATATAATTCTGCAGCCTCTCAGTGGTGTTCTCTATTTATTCAAGTCGAAGTACACACTCTATATTTTAGCTTCAAAATATTAATTTCCAAAGCCCCTTCTAAAAACGTTTTCCCACGTGACCCGATGATGACGCTGCTACATGTACAGTTTATATACATCCTAAAATTCAGTGTATTAACCGTTACATGCAGTAACTTAGATGGCAGTCGCCGTGCTCCCAGTTTGGAGAAGCAGACAGGAGTACATACTCCCCACAACCCCACTTCAAAAAGTCCAAACTAACCCTTTCAGCTATTTCCAAACTGATCACAGCTAACGTTGACTCAGCTAGTGCTAACATTGACTCAGCTAGTGCTAGCGTCGACTCAGCTAGTGCTAAAGTCGACTCAGCTAGTGCTAGTGTTGAGTGATGAGTGGACGTTAACATTTGAAAAAACAGATGGAGTCGACCTTTAACATATGGAGGATACGTCACATCAAGAAAGATCTACTGTCAATAATAATAACAAATAATAGTTAATAATCTCAGTTAATAAATATAATAAATACAAGCAAGTGTCATTAATATACCACTATTATGAAATAAATAGTAAAGTAGTAAAGTAAACATGGACCCAAACTGTTGCCTAGCAACGCAATTCCATCGCAATTCCGTTGAAATGCTCTGAAACGAAGCGTTTCAGACAGAGAGTAAATACAGGTATATTCAAGCAGACAGTATAAGGAAAATAAAGTTTTTTTTTAACATTACCGCATGTAAACGTGTTCTAGTAGAAACATAAAATACAAGTATGAACCTGAAAATGAGCACGATACGGGACCTTTAAGGCTCAGTTTGGGTACCGACATGTCATGACTCCAGCCCTGAAGATAAGCTCTTATTTCACATTATGGAAGAAGAAGAAGACTTCTTCCTGTAGACAACAGATTGTACTGTCCACCTTTAAATACATTTCAATTATTTATTCCCATAATCAAATGATCAGGGAGGCTTGTAGGATTACACAGACACAGAACTCCCATTGATTTCTATAATGGAATGTTTTTCTGCCTATTTAGCAGAATGTCATTCCCAACGTCCTGCTCTTGTCCCGATCACAACTGAGCTTTATAGCCACAGAAAAGAGGATTCTCTGTTCAAAGTGGAACATTGTTCAAGAGGAATGTCATTCGGCATCCAGTCTCTACGCTGCACCCCGTCCATACAGAGACGCCGCTGTGCTCCCAGCTTCCTGCTAACTGACTGTCTGAGCACCGCGAAGAGCTCATTGATAAAAGAAAAACACTCAGACACAAGGACAAACACACGCAAGCTTGTGCAAGAGGTTACATGTCTGCAGTTTTTCAGTGTACACCGGTACACCGGTCACCTGCTGTTACTGAGCATACTCTAGTTTATACTACTGTATGTCCATGAAGAATACAGAGGACATGCACTCACTTCAGATGAAATGATGTAGTACTGTTGCCTCATTGCTATAATAATACGCATAACTGGAAGGATGTGTCAACTCTGCCGTAGTAGTTAGCCAGCTTGCATGCAGCTTGAGGCACTGACTAACTAAACATTCACTTAAAGGGGACATATTATAAAAAAGTGAGATTTTCATGTTTTTTCATTATAAAGCAGGCTGAAGTCCTATATAAATACAGTGAAAGTATCGAAACGCTCAATTCACAGGGAAATACACACAGCCCGTATTCAGAAACTCTACATTTGAAACAAGCTGTCAGGATTTCTGTCCATTTGTGATGTCACAAATATACAATATTTAGACCCTTTACGCAATTTTAAACGTAAACATTATAAATGTGCCCCAGTTTATTACTGTTTGCAGTGTATGTGAATGTTATCAACTGACAGGAAGTACACATGGACCCAAGCTGTTGCCTAGCAACACAATCCTGTTGCAATTCCGTCGAAATGCACTAAAACGGAGCGTTTCAGACAGAGGGTAAATACAGGCATATTCAGGCCGACAGTATGAAGAAAATAATGTGTTTTTTGAACATTACAACATGTAAACATGTTCTAGTAGAAACACAAAATACAAGTATGAACCTGAAAATGAGCAGGATAAGGGACCTTTAAAGGGTATCTTTGGTATTTTTCATCCTGCACTCTCTACGTATATTCTCATATTTCTGTGTCTAACTGACTAATAGGGACAACATCTGAAACTTGTCCAGTATTGAGGGTTAGAGCGCTGTAGACGGCAGCTGCTCACAGGCTGCAATATGGTGCTATTGGGGCAAGCTGGCACCATCATTTACGTCCACTAAATGTGCTTGTTTTTACCATGACAGGCTCTGATTGTTATTATAAATGTCTGACAACATCGAGGAAAGAGTCTCGCTCAAGGAAGAAGTCTCCTTCTGAAATCTGGTGAGGTAACGTGTTGCTGGAAGTTAGCGGTGGAATAGTGGAATACATCCATGGTGGAAATGTGAGTGTTTGTTGTGTTGAAGTACAGAGAGTGCAGCTTAGTGTTCACTAAAAGATTTACAATGTCATGGCTGAATATTTAGATGATTTACACCATGTGGATGAGGTCTGTGAATCCGTATTTCTTTGAGCCAGAGTATACGAGTATTCAGATTTAACAACCAGACTTCTCCTTGAGCGGGACTTGGACACAATAACAAACAGATGGGATCAAGTGAAAGGTCAGAAACAAGTGTTATTTTTCTGTAGGGTCCTTTCCATCATGTTGTCAGACTGATAATAACAATCTGAGCCTGTCAGAGGCAAAAACAAGCACTTTTAGTGGACGTAACGTTAGATTGATGCTGCTCACTGACCTCACAGCTCGGTTACAGAGTTCTCCCTCAATACTGGACCAGTTTCAGAAAGTCTTGTTCCCATCAGTCACTTAGACACGAAAACATGGGACAATAGGGTCCAGGTTAAAAAATACAGAAGTTAGCCTTAACAGGATCAGGCTGGGGACATTCTATATATGTTTCTTATTGTCAACAAATCCAATGTAAAGACTAAACCAATGTGTTAGTGTCTCTCAATACTTTCTGACTTCCCTACAGAGGAAGAAGATATATCCGGCTTATAGTAGATACAGTCATCGTTGGTTTGGCTCTTTTCAGAGGAATTGTTGACAAAAGGAAAATATAGAATTTTGAATGAGACCACCAGACCTCTAGAGTAGCATCACGGTTAATAAGCAGATTGACATTGGATTGACTAAATACATTATCCTCCCCAGATGATGAACCCTTTTCATTGTAGACACTGTATGAGCTATTGTGCCTCTCCCAGGCTAAAATAATAAAATCACACACAGTATGGCTCGATGTCACAATATAAATTTTTCTCAATACGATTATCATGGCAAAAAATATCACAATAACGATATTATTGCCATATCATTAAAAAAAATGACACAATCACTTAAAATACATCTTTAACTTTATTTGGTCAAGCGTTTGTTTGTCTTCTTTCCAAAACAATGGATAACAGTGTATTTTACATGGCAGTGAGTGTGTCTTAGGGCGGCTGTGGCTCAGAGGGTAGAGCAGGTCGTCCACCAATCGGAAGGTCGGTGGCTCGATCCCCGGCTACTAGAGTAAAACAATGTCCACTGTATGTTTATCTTCTGATGTAAAGCCAACAACGTCAGAGATAGGGAACTGGGCAGGGGAAGTGGAGTCCAATCCTAGTTTTGATTCACCTCAACTGACTATTATCTTATTATCACTAGGAACTACAGATGCTAATTAGCTTTTAGCTATATCTGGTGCCAGAAATGTACTGTGAATTGTCGCTGTTAAATAAAAAGTAAAGTAAAAATAACAATAAAGTATTGAACATCTTCATTGTGTGTGTCCAGGTATCCCTCCTGCCAGCGGGACGGGCACCCTTCAGTTGGACCTGCAGGACATAAATGACAATGCACCTCACGTGTTCCCCCCCGAGGTGGAAATGTGTGAGAGGCCAGATCCAAACGCCATCAACATCACAGCCAGCGACCCTGACCTGGCCCCGAACGCTGGACCCTTTGCCTTCGAGCTGGCCAATCGTCCAGCAGACGTACGCCGCAACTGGACGCTCAATCGCGTCAATGGTCAGTATACGGGATAAACGTGGCCGTTTTGTTCTGTATCTTCAGTCATTCGTTCACTCTCTGACTTTTTGTTCCTGCTTAAAGGGAAGAATACACCCCCAAAATAAAGATCTAAATATTTAAATAGTCACTCCATGTCAGTGACGATCCTGTATGTACTGTGACTCCAGGTCCAGTAAAGGGGGCACTCGAGACTTCGGGCAGACAAAAATGATCCATTTATTTGACTTGAACATGACTGCAAGGAGACTGGAGTTATCTGAGACCTGACTCTTTAAAGACTTGACATGAGACTTGAAAGCAAAAACATTCACGTGTAAAAGCAGTAAGTAATGAAAAGGAAGGCATCAGGCATGCCTTCTTTATTAATATACCTATATATAGGTCTACGTGTTGCGAGGACGAGGTCTCAGCTTTGTAAATAAATGACTGCTAGTTACTGAAAACCAAACATTCAAATTCTGTGTCAGTTTAATGGTCAAGGCATCCTGAAGACTTGTGAAGTGACTTGAGACTTGCTTTAACTTGGATTGTCAATCTTCACAAGACTTCTATGGTTAAATAGTCCAATTGGACAAAGTCCAATTCCTAGCTTATTCTAGAGTTTACAGCTTTCTTCAGAGAATGGGACTAAACACGACCCCGGGGCTGGCCGTGCTAGCTAATGTCTACCGCTCTGCACGGCTCTCCTACGGCAGTTACCGCTGATAACACCGTCCTGACCCACGGCATCGTCGCAGAAGCATAGCGCCCACCCTCCGGTTCCCCCCAAGGTAAACACTGTTAGCTCTGTCAGCACTGTTGCCGTTGTTTTGCACCGTTAGCGCCACTAGCACCGTTAGCTGCTCGCCGCTGGCTCAGCCGTCTCCATGTTGAGAGCTGTGTGGAGGCAATAGATGTGCTCTGAATTCCATATTGAGCCCCTTTAAGGTATAGAATGGTTTGTAAGAGCTGATGCCGTGTGACTTGAAGACTACTGCTAGATGTTGTGACAGCCTATAAATGTAAAGGGAGTCTCACTGGGATGCTCCTGGTGCTCCCTGTTGGTTTAGCAGTGTCCAGCCTGGTTTTAAACTGGAGGGAGATTCTCGTCCTCCACCCCCTTGTACCCATTGGCCTGGAGGGGCCCTTCAGTTCCGGGCAGCTCCCAGTGTAAATGAGTTGAAGTTGGCATGAAGTCCGTAAGTGAGGATCAATCTCTCCATCTATCTACCCCTTCCATCATACTCTAGGCGAGTACGCCCAGCTCAGACTGAGGATCGGCTCTCTGGCCAGCGGGATCTACAAGGTTCCGATCATGATCACTGACTCCGGCAACCTGCCCATGTCCAACACGTCCTACCTGAGAGTTAAAGTCTGCCAGTGTGATCACCACGGAGACTGTGTGGACATGGAGCGAATCATCGCCGCTGGACTGGGCACCGGAGCCATTATCGCCATCCTCATCTGTATCATCATACTGCTAGGTGAGCCTCCCACACACACACACACACACACACACACACACTCACAACCTGACAGAAAATGCGAATGAAAATTGTACAGCATATATTTATATTTACAGCTGCCATCTGAAGCTTTCTGCATGATATTACATCTACAGTTGCTCTGGTGGCTGTGGTTCAGGAGGGAGAAAGATCGGTGCCATCAGTGTGTGAGTGTGCGTGAGTGTGCGTGAATGATTAGTTTAGAGGGGGCGGTAGTAGCTCGGTCTGTGGGGACTTGGCTTGAGAACCAGAGGGTTGCCGGTTTAAGTCCCCGCAAGAACCAAGTATGGGCTGTGGACTGGTAGCTGGAGAGGTGCCATTTCATGTCCTGGGCAAAGTGCAAAGTGCCCTCGAGCGCTATATAGTAGCCGCCCACTGCTCCTGATACTAGGACGGGTTATATGCAGAGACTACATTTCTCTGTGTGCTGTGTACAATACACTACATGTACATTTACATCCTGGTGATCAGGTTGGCTCTTTGTGTGGCAGCCTCTGCCATCAGTGTGTGAATGTGTGTGTGAATTAGGGATGCACCGATACAGATACCAGTATCGTGTATCGGGTCCGATACTGTGTTCATGTACTCGCACTCGCAAAACGGCTCAGATACCACTTACGGTGGTGCGCCGACCCCGCGGGGCCGGGATCCCACCTCAGCCGGCGCGCGCCAGCCCTCACTTTCATTGCACCACGGGGTTTTGCTTGCATCCTCTGACTCGCACGCATGTTAGACTCCTTGGTCCGTGCTTCAAGACGGGTCAGGTGGGTTGACAACAACGCCACAGACACCCCTGGTAAATTTGTGTAGTGTAAGTGTGTGTCCCGTGTGAAACCAGAAGTCAACGGAGACTTAACTCTGGTACTTAGTAATGCCACTTTCGTAGTTATTTTAATCCAAACCACCATCTTTTCCTAAACCTTACCAAGTAGGTTTTTTTTGCCTAAACCTAACCAAGTTGTTTCCTGTGAAGATGGAAGTTTATTTTGAAAAGACTGTATGCATGTTCATAGGAGAACGCACAATAAATGAGGAATAACTCTTCATATAGGCTGCACGGCGGTGCAGTGGCTAGCACTGTCGCCTCACAGCAAGAGGGTCACAGGTTCTAACCCGGCTTGGGGTCCTTCTTTGTGGAGTTTGCATGTTCTCCCCGTGTTAGCGTGGGTTTTCTCCTGAGTCCAGTGAGAACCCTAACCCAGCCGGTAGGATCCTAACAAGCTAAATCTTGCCCCAGGGCCCCCAGCATATGTTAACCCGGGCCATGCCCACCTCTTGTGCCACAGGGAGGGAAAGGTATCATTGTACTCCATCTATTGTTAGCATTTAAACGTAGAGAAATCCCTTCTCTTTTGTTCCATTAGCTGCCGCCAGCAGCTAGCATCAGTCACTGTGAGTGGAGCTCGTTGGTAAAGCATAGGTTTGCTATGGCAGAGATCCCAGGCTCTAATCCCAAGTGTGAATGTCAAACTGGCTGCAGTTTTCCATCAATTGCATGCTTGTTAACAAGTAGCACTTGATGTGTTTGGACACTGTGCATAGATAGCCCTTTTGAGCTGCTTCCTCACTATATTGTACCAACAGCCATCCGGCTATACTATACCAACTGCCGTGATGACCTCAGTCTCAGCCAACTCGGTGGTCTCTGACACTGTCTGTTTCTGCACTGTCTTTGTTGGTCTTGTTCACGGGGATATATAATGTTTGCACTACTGCTACTGCACATCATTTATAACACACATATTTAATTACCTTTTATAACAAATAACTTTTACTAGTGTTCTTATTACTTGGGTATTTTTAGGGCCCGAGCACCGACAACGTCGGGCCAGAGAAGGCCCTATTGAAACTGTAAGGATCATTCTTTTTCATGCAAATAAATCGCCTTTTTGACGACCTGAACATGCTCAAAAAGTTGTTAAACTTGGCACACTTATTACACATGGTAAAAAAATTGTTATTTGTGTGGTGTGGTGTTGCAAAGTGGCTTGCTAGCGCCCCCTAGAAAGTTGGAAAAATTGAGCCCCTCGCTCCGGTTTCATGTATGAAATTTGACAGACAGATGTAACATGTAGAGACGCACAAAAAAAGCCTCTCGGAGCTACGCCCAAAACTCAACAGGAAGTCAGCCATTTTTTGCGTTTTATAGGTTGGGTGCTTTAACAAACTCCTCCTACAGATTTAATCAGATCGACTTGAAATTTGGTCAGGACCATCTTAAGACCTTAAGGATGAAAAGTTATTCAAATGGTGAGTTTTCACTGAACGACCTGACCCTGGCGTGGCGGCCATTTTTTGCAATTCGCCATGAAACAGGAAGTTGTTGTAACTCCACTGTACACAGTCTGATCTGCCCCAAATTTCACAGGCATGATAAGGGTCCAGTCCTGAGGACATTTACATGTCCATATTGGGTAACACTCATAGCGCCCCCGACCGGCAACTGGAAATTACATCTTTTCTATTTTAATGTACTCCTTCTAGCGGGTTGACCAGATCCACCTCAAATGTGGTCAGAAAAGCCTCAAGACCTTGATGATGCATTATTATGAAGACTGTAAGTTTTCGTTGAACGGCATTCATTGTGCCTGGCCGCGTCAATCGGTGTCCCGCCATTCTCCCCGGCGCGCAAGAAGGTGCGAGGGCCCGTTCATCGCTGCTCACAGCTTTAATTTGTATTCTTATTTATTGTATGCCCTGTCTTATTTCATGTATTTACTTCTTCTGTTAGAATCTATGCTGCTGTGTTACTGCAATTTCCCCACGGGGATAAATGAAGTGCTATTCAATCCTATTCCTATCAAATAATCAAGTAATGGTGTACTTGGATTCACCATATCAGTTCCATTTAAAGTGCATCAGCAATGAACAAGACTGTGTTTAGCAAAAAATGAGTGTTCAAGTAGCAAACAACCACCAGCCTGCTGCATGCAACGATTGCATCACATATGTAAAACAAGGAGATGGTGCTCTGACTCTTACAGGGCTTCACCTGGTGGATGCTTTCTTTTAGATCAAATTAACATTTTTGATTAGACGGTTACAATGAAAAGTGCTTTGACCAACTTGCTGACATGCTGGAGCTCAGCAGGCTGCGGTGAGCTGCAGCAGAGAACTGACTGAAATCTACCATACAATATTTTAATAATTGACAGTTTCACTGGAAAGTGTAATGGCATCAGAAGCTGTACAGGAAATGTACAAAGCATTCAACTGATTTTAATGGACATATCTGTGTGAACAAAGGTCAGGGTGATGAAGTCCAACTGTGCCCACGGAATGAAAGAATGAAAGAAAAGGAATTACAGCTACAAGTTGGTATGAGTGGATTCTCATGTTTCCCACAGTAAAGTCAACTGAAAGAAGTCGGTGTGGCAGTTGAAACTAAATTAGACAGAAGTTAACATTACATTTTAAATAGAAGTGCTGAAAGGAGATGAAGCTTCAGTTTGTGTAATTGCTGAATGAAGGTGTCACCTACCTGTCTACCCTCCTGTCCACCTACCTGTCCACCTACCTGTCCACCTACCTGTCTACCTACCTGTCCACCTACCTGTCCACCTACCTGTCTACCTACCTGTCTACCTACCTGTCTACCCTCCTGTCCACCTACCTGTCCACCTACCTGTCTACCTACCTGTCTACCTACCTGTCCGGGTTCCCAGGTTTCCTCCCACAGTCCAAAGACATGCAGGTTCATAGTTGACTCTAAATGTCCCGTAGGTGTGAATGTGAGTTTGAATATGAGTGTGAATGGTTGTCTGTCTCTGTGTGTCAGCCCTGTGATAGTCTGGAGACCTGTCCAGGGTGTACTCCGCCTTCACCCAATGTCAGCTGGGATCAGCTCCAGCGATACCGATACCAGTATCGGGTATCGGGTCCGATACTGTGCTCATGTACTCGTCACTATCTTTCGGGTCCTCACGCTCCACCTCCCCGGCGGTGCGGGCGAGACGGGCCAGTGGTGCGCCCGACCCCACTGGGCCGGGATCCCATCTTGGTGCGCGCCGGCCCTCACTTTCATTGCGCCACAGGGTTTTGCTTGCACCCTCTGACTCGCATGTGCGTTAGACTCCTTGGTCCGTGTTTCAAGAGGGGTCGGGTGGGTTGCCAACAACGCCACAGACATCCCTAGTAAATGGACTCTAGTTATATATCTCCTTACTAGTCTTCTGACCACTCAAAGTCAGCATTCACACACACATTCACACACTGATGTCAGAGGCTGCCATACAAGTAGCCAACCTGCCCATCGGGATCTGATCTAAATACTCATTCACACACCGATGGATCAGCCTTCAGGAGCAGTTTGCGGTTCAGTGTCTCGCTCAAGAACACTTCAACATGTGGACCGGAAGAGCCGGGGATCGAACCTCTGACCTTCCGATTGGTGGACGACCTGCTCCACTCTACCTCTGAGTCACAGCCGCCATTTGAGTGTAATGAATAGAGTTGAAGTATTAATTTAAGTATAAGCACTGAGTGAAGTGCTGATAGGAGTAAAAGATTCAGGTAGTCGAGCACTGAAAGGAGTGAAAATGCTAATTCATCTATTACATGTCCTCTGGCTGCCAAATGAATTTCCACAAGGCTACTATACTCTGAAAATGAAAGAAAACATTGACAGGTCACTGACAAAGTTACAGGCGGACATTCTGATTGTTTATTTTGTTCAGGTCTGAAGATGTTGTATACAACCATCTGTACAGTGAGTGTTGGAGGTTTTAATTAGCTTTACATTTGTTGTGAGTTCATTTCCTCTACTCGGCAGTGTGTGGAAGACTCTTCTTAGTTGGTCCTACATTTTTTCATAAAAGTCACAAAGCTGCATGTTTCTTTAACGAATGATCTGCGGGGGAATTTTCAATTCAAATATTTGACGGTTGCTATGGCACCGCCGTTAGCAACTGTGTGAAAAGTTGAGCGTTTCTGTTCACGGACAGTTTGGTGAAGAGGACAGACACAGGAAAGAAAAAGAGACAACAGATGTAAGAGGCTATAGCGGCCCGCTGGGCCCGCAGGCTCAGTATGTGGCCCGCTGACTACAAGTCTTTATTTTAAATAGACTAGATGTGCTGTCCGTTGTCTCCCTGTTGGATTCACTGAGAAATGTTGCTAATGGTGACAAGCCATTTTTCAAATTGCCTCTCTTGGGTTTAAATTGTCCTCACTCTGAATTTCACTCAGCGTCCTTGCGTACTGTATTTCTGTCCTTGCAGGTACAGCAGTTTTACAAACACATGCACATACACACCCCGAGCTTCTGTCTCATAAATCCGCCCAGATAATACGATCAAAAGGAAAAAAAGATTCACATTGAGTGTATAAACCCAGCAGTTGTCTCTGTGTGTTTCACATCCCTAGTCCCATATGAGGGGTTTCACTTGTTGATGGTATTTGAACTATGATGAGGAGATAACGGAGGATCTGCTGTTGTGATATAGATCTTGCATTAATGATAATAAAACCAGATCCCGGGGAGAAGTGGCTGATAGTCTATAATGTTTGAATACAGACCAAGTCCAGAATAACAAAGATACTGAGAATTGTCTGTGTATCTGAAGAGAGACTTGCAGTGTGAGTGTAAAAATCTGTGACATTATGATTAAATGAAGGAGCTATATTTCCAGATGTTGAGATATAATTACCATCACACGTTAAACTGTTATGTCTAGTGGTCTTTGTGCTTCCCAGACTTTTGACTTGTCATCTCTTAAAATAAAAGCAGTGTCTTTGTGCCTAAGGCTATCTTCACACCTAATCAGGTGTTGCGGCGAGATAGCGCAGGGTTGTGTCAGGGTTTAGTTCTTTCACAGACCCCCTCTGGAACCCTCCCTCCCTGGTGCTCAGAAGGGCTTCCATTAAATAGTGTGCTTATTTTCTTTTTGTCACACTCGTCCTGCAGTGCTGGTGCTGCTGTTTGTGATGTGGATGAAGAGGAGGGATAAGGAGCGTCAGGCCAAGCAGCTCCTCATCGACCCAGAGGACGACGTGAGAGACAACATCCTCAAATATGACGAGGAGGGAGGAGGAGAGGAGGACCAGGTACACACACACACACACACACCCACACACACCCACAGTCAGAAACTAACCATACAGTAAAATACACATAATGTTTTTGCACAGACACACACTGTGCTTCCTCACACATTTCAATCATCTGTCCTCCGGCTAAGATTAAGTGAATTACAAAAGAGGACCTAAACAGAATTAATTCCTTTCTGTTAGAGAACAATTTCCTGTGTCCCCTCCACACAACTCCTCTGCTGGAGCCAAGCACATAAGCTGCTCCGCACTTCTGCAGGGGAACAATATTTAGCCCTCATTGTCCCAGCCGACCACTGTAGACTGACAACATGCTCTACTTTTCACAGCAGCAGCTCGTTACGGTGGCTGTAAAAGGAAGGGAGTTACCCTGTGTATATATGAGAAAGGGAGTTACCCTGTATATATAGGAGGAAGGGAGTTACACTGTATATATAGGAGGAAGGGAGTTACACTGTATATATAGGAGGAAGGGAGTTACACTGTATATATAGGAGGAAGGGAGTTATACAGTATATCTGCTTTTATTGTTATAAATGTTACCTTACAGTTGTATAGTAATAAAAGGGTTCTCAAATTATTCTGCATATAGAGGTATGGTTATGTGTAACCAGTAATAATTCAATAACTGATTGAAATAAATGACCTCCTGGAAGGAAATACTATTCAAAATGTACAACATGCTCTAAAACATGGTTAGGAATAATGTAAAGTATACATTATTGGGCCAAACGTGTATACATCCTGGTATAGAGTCCTAAAGAAGTGAAAATGTCCTCACTGAAAGGATGTCAGTCTGTCTCGTCCTTGTAAGTTTAGAAATAGAAGAAGAAGCACACAGCAGGTCATTGACGGGCTCTCAGCCACTCTTCAGTGAAAAGTATTCTGTTGGTCGGCCATTATTGTGAACAAAGCCCAAGGTCAGTCCACAGCATGCTGTTATTGTCCTGAAAAGGCTGCTTTAGTCGATTTCCCCGGAGACTTGAGAGCACAAAATGGTTTGTGGATGGTTGCTGCAGTGACTCAGTCTCTACCATTCAACATGAACAGATCAGAGGCCGACACACGCACTTCCCCTCTGCCCTGCCGATGGTGTGTGTGAGAAGGTGAGAGAGGGACTGTGTCTCTCTCGGTGGATGCTAGCATTAGATAGAGATAGCATTAGAGTCCTCCCTCAGGACGGATCATGTAGGATGTAGACGTTGCATCAGAGGAGCTCACGGTGCTCGTTTGGGTCATTGGAATTCATCAGCTGTTAAACACAGCTGGAACATTAAGGTACACATGAAGGTAGTGATAGGTCAGTTCATTCTAAGTGTTTGTATGTAATGTTTGTTCTTCAGAGTCGGTCCTCAGTCAGTCATTTGTTGAGAGCCGGCGCTCTTTGAGTCATTTTATTGGCTTGCAGTGCACCTGGCATTAGGAAGAATACATAATTATGCATTTATAGGATAAGGTTTATCAGGGTTTGGTCATGAAGTTCGAGCCAACAACTTATTTTTTAGCTCAGCTTGAAGTGTGAATGTACAGCAGCCCGCGGCCGCGACGCGCTTTGAGTTCAGGCTGGTGCACACCAAGGGTAGAGAACGAGCAGGGAGGCATCTGATTCAGACCGCGAGGCAGTGATTGGTAGACGTTTTTACGGGATAACAGCAGCTACAGATGACGACTCTTTCCCGGTCCTTTTTCAGAGCTCATCAGTAATGGATCTCTGTCGGGGTGTAAAGACCATTTCAACCAATAGAACAGATAGTGTAGACTGGAGAACATCATCAACTCTGCCTTTTAGTAAAAGTGTTTGAGGTTGGAGTCATGTTTCAGAACAGTCCAAAGGTCATTATTTCTTCATGCATAGTGATGTGTATTTTGGTCCCGTGTTCACGCCTTCCCAAACAAATTGCACGGAGGGGGGGAGAATGAACCAGAGTCCACTTTAACCAGACTAAAAAGCAAAGGCATGAAAACACCCACAATCTTGCTAGTAAGCTTCACCTTACATTAACCATAAATCATGACTACTGGTGTGTTTCAGTCCAGCTGTTTTGGAAACCTGACTAACAAACAACACCAAACAGGAAGGATGAAGAGTTTGATATGTTCAAGCCTCCTGACGAAAAACAAACATGGAATCTGAGATCTGTGGTGGTGTGATTATGGACCATGTCAATGGAATGTGCACACAAGTACTGCTGTTTTCATATTAGGTACCGTCGATTCATACCGTGCCGCTCAGCTTTCACATTAATAATGTTGCTCTGTACCCTAGAACACTTGCGTCATTATCTACACGTGACATTTGTTTATGTTGTCTCTGCAGTGTGGAAAAGCTATACCCAATCTCAAGATCCCAAGTCCTACGAGTCAACCTGCCCTTTCAAAATGACTCGCCTTAAATTGGTTTCTACACGTGATGCGAACCGTACCCGAGTACACATGAACCATACTTGAGACCACCTTTACAAGTGGACGGTACGGAGCGTTCACACTAATCAAACAAACTGGACTTTGGGTTCAAGTGTACTCGGATCCGGGCCCGGGTCCCTGATGTGAAAGCCTCCTAACTGAGGGTCTAAGAATAGGGGGTGTGCTGTACAGGCGGGCGGGATATTTTGGCGCCCATGTTAACAGGTTTCGAGCAGCCACATGGCCCGCGTGAGCAGCACGGCTCAGATGTAGCTCAGAAGGCCGCGTGCTGCCCGAGGTTCACAGCAACAATAGACAGTGAAAATGACTGTATACTGACATCATACCAGCAATATTACTACAGTTCCAATGTCTTACATCTGTAGAATATGTCACAGACATGAAACAAATAAAGATTTATTTTTAACCTAACACTTCCTGCTTCCATTTCAAAATAAAAGCCCTAAAGCGTTTTTCCAGTGGACAGAATTCCTTCGTTTGTTAACACGAGGCTTTTATTCTGAAATAGTTGCAGGACAGTGTTGTATAAAATGCAGTGACTTGCAGGGCTCCATGAATGAATAAAGTACATGGTTTTAATTGTGGATTATTATTTACTAATGAGCACACGCTTCGTAACTCTTTTCTGTCTAAAATAAATATAAATGGCTGTTATTAAAAAAATCTATGTAGAAAGAAATGACTGGACAGACACACTGCCGGTGTGGGCGCCACATGCGTGAGAGGCGCTGTAGTTCAGCGAGGCTGACGTCTCCAGTCTGGCCCGGCCGTAAGGCCTCCTGAGGCAGATTATTGATTTGTGATGGGCTGTATAAATTGAATTAACTTGATTTGCTAACATGTACTCACACTCACTGTGTGGTTGTGTGTGTGTGTGTGTGTGTGTGCGTTTAGGACTACGACCTCAGTCAGCTGCAGCAGCCTGATGCCCTGGAGCCAGAGTGTGTCAAGGTGGGGATCAGACGTATGGATGAGAGGCCTCTCCATCATGACCACCAGTACCCCCTCCGCTCTGCTGCCCCCCACCCAGGAGACATAGGAGACTTCATCCACGAGGTACGGCAACACACAGGGGTCCGTTTGGGTTGGACAAATCTCACGATGTCCTCTACCAATCTAAACCTCTCTCTCTGGTAACATCTTTGTGTAAAATGTCAGGATGGTGTCCCGTCCTCACCCACTGAGATTCAATCTGTTCGCCCAGATTCAATTTTGGTGTCGGGCACGTGCACTTCTCAGTGCACAGGAAGTGATGAATCACTACTTGAGTGAAATACAAACTGTCTGTTGGACAGCACTAAGCAAACACTGTGTCCAGAAAAAGCTAACGTTGGATCTTTTGCTTCTCTCATCCCTTTTCTCTTCTTTGGTGTGAAGCATCAGAGGCTGTGTGCACTTTAGCTCATCACCTTACAGGATTTAGGGATATTGAAGTTCAAAGAGTTTTTTTTTCAAACCGTCACTCCTCGTATTCGGAGCTGCCAGTGTGGGAATTAACCCACCGTGACATTCAAAGACTCTGATTACTGCTAATTAAAACAGAATGCAAGGAGTAGATCCAAACAGGGAAGCACACAGCAGATTTAAAATCCATGTAGGTCTAGGCTCAGTCCGCCAGTGTGTTCCCCTGGTATGAAAGAATACACAGTGACTACGTTTACATGCACACTCAGATTCCATTATTATTCCACTATTATCCAGTATTAGACCCTCCTTACACTCTCATTCATTCACAAACCTTTCTGTCTCTCTCTACTGGCTCCTACTCTGTCAGCTTACTACGGCGTCTCGCTCTTAGATAACCAACCAGATTCTGCCACGTTCTCCCTGAGCCAATCATATCGTTGCTATCAAATGTGAAAACAGTTCTCCTTCTCCGTTCTCTGTCAGCAGAGCTGCCGAGTCTGCTTGTTATCAGTGACTTCGGGGCTTGTTTTCCTGAAAAGTCTCTTACAAATATCGGCTTGTAGCTGCTTATTTGGTCTCCTGTCTCTCTCCTCTATACCGGTCTAGTTTGGATCCCCCACACGCACACACACACACACACACACACACAGATGACTGACGGTCACTCACCACCACCAAAAAGAGTGTTGATGTTGTGAGACAAAATTTTTATTTGAAAAGATTTGAGGGGGCAGTTTGCCGTTTTTGTGAGTGTGAAGTACGAGCACATCGTGCAGATCTAGTTCAACATGCCAGCACTGAAAAACATTAAAGAAACGCAGCACTGACATCGGGTTCATGGTCTTTACAGAAATGAGACAAAATGTCAAAGATTGAGTTAAATGTAAATGAAATACAAAAACTGATGCAACCCGCATCGACCCTATCACCTCCTGTCTTCATCATATTCAGTGTAAACAGCTTAGTAGGAATGATGTCTTTTTAATAAGGAATAAGGGCCATAATACTAAAATATAATACTAATATCCTAAAACCCTAGTATTTAGTGCATACTGTAAAGGTAGACATTGACGTATCAGTGATATGTGATGATGTGTGGTTGGCACGCTAACAGCCTAACAAACAGACATGAGGGAGTGAAACACAGTGAGTACAGCGTCTGTGTGTTTCTGAATTAGCTGTGCTAATGGTCAGGATTAGCTGGCCTCAGACCTGCACAGCCCCGGCTACCTAATTAGAGGTAAATCCATTGAGTGTAGTTAATCCCACAGAAAGGCTGCAGGCCATCCACAGCTCCGTAAGGCACAGACCGTTCTGTACCAACAGACGAGAATCAGTCAGTGTCAACACTTAAAGCTTTCATTCATGGATTGTTTTTGGGCACTGTGAGGCAGCAGAACAAGTTCTAAACACAACATGTTGATGAGCGTGTTAGCAAACAGCATATCATATGGATATAAGCAACATTAGCATGTTCACCAGCTACTGGATAACTTAGTCTGTCTACTGTTGGTACTGATATGTTGTGTTCAGTTGGGGTTATCAGTGAAAACAGCTGCCTGCTGCTGGAAATGACGGAACCGAAACAGTCGGGCTGAGTGGAACTGCAGAGTTGGTGATAGTTTCGGTTCGTTACCGCAGGGCGTTGATCTGTCGTAATATATCAACATTATTATCATTTATTCCTGCAGCTTTAGGAAGAAGCTGGTAAAAGTTTTAGAAGTTTTCTAAGCCGACACAGCTTTCTGTTTGCTTTAACTTGTTATGCCTCTGTGCCAGCGCCAGCTTTGGCTCAGAGCTGGAGCGGGTCATCTATCCAATCAGAAGGTCGGAGGTTCGTCCGTCCGTCCGTACCATCCTCATGAATGCAATATCTCAGGAACACCTGAACACCACTAGCTTAGCTGGGCTGCTAGCCGACTTACCGGTTCAACAAATAACCGAGGTTAAACCCTGAGATGTAGAGGAGTGAGAGCCCCTCACTCACATCATGCCACACCAACATGAACTCTGCTCACTCCTTCATTCTCCCTCTGAGGAGGAGATCAGCTCCAGGTCTGAGGCTCACTCACACCTGCTCTCAATACTCTCAAATAGGAGTGGGTGGAGCCACCTGGCAGGAACATAGCTGCCTCCAATTACCCCGCCTCTCAGCCCCTCACAATATGAAACTAGAAAACCTAATGAATCCATTGGTACCAACGACGTCATACTAGCTTGTAATGAAGGAGGTTAAATAACGCTACAAACTTACACTACATTTTGTTGAGGAAAAACTGACATGTCCATTTTCAAAGGGGTCCCTTGACCTCTGACCTCCAGATGTGTGAATGTAAATGGGTTCTCTGGGTACCCACGAGTCTCCCCTTTACAGACATGCCCACTTTATGATAATCACATGCAGTTTGGGGCAAGTCATAGTCAAGTCAGCACACTGACACACTGACAGCTGTTGTTGCCTGTTGGGCTGCAGTTTGCCATGTTATGATCTGAGCATATTGTTTTATGCTAAATGCAGTACCTGTGAGGGTTTCTGGTAGGGATGCACCGAGACCACTTTTTTTCAGACCAAGTACAAGTACTTACATTTGGGTACTCTCCGATGGTATCGGTGCCGTTGTATCGGAGCTGTTTTGTGAGTACGAGTACATGAGCACAGTATTGAACCCGATACCCGATACTGGTATCGGGTATCGGTGCATCCCTAGTTTCTGGACAATATCTGACATTGTTTTGTGTTGTTCATCGATTTACAATTATAAATATATACATACACTTACATAAAGCAGCATATTTGCCCACTACCATGTTGATAAGAGTATTAAATACTTGACTAATCTCCCTTTAAGGTCCATTTAGAACAGATAAAAAATATGAGATTAATCGTGATTTTAAATATTTGAATCGATTGACAGCCCTAATATATATATATATATATATATATTAGGGCTGTAATGAAGGAGGTTACATATATATATGTATAAAAGTCCAGCACCGCCCCCATACTTGGGTTCAGTCGCAGTGAGAAGGTAAGCAAACTTACTGCTCTCCATTTAAAGCTCGTGTAAAGCGTTCCGCTCCCTCAGATGGATTAACACGACTGTCAGAGTTCATCAGATAGACTTCTGGTAAAGACTGTATAGCCCACTCTCTTCCTTTATAACAGCGCACAGCGTACCCGGCAGCAGCGCGGCATCTGGGGCGTGAAGACTGATCATTGTCCGTGCGGCCGACACCTGTCGCTCTCTCTGCTCTCTAGCTGCTTCCGCATTGTTTGTGTGTGTGTCTTTTGGTCAGCAGCTCGCATAAAGACATCTGCCAAGCAGAGCTATGAATAATGAGCGGGAGCTGTCAGACATGGCGAGCTGATCTATAGACAGCTTAATCCGACAGACATGACAAGCTGATGCTTCTCGTCCTGCCTCTCCCTCTCCCTCTCCCTCTCTGCGTTAATTCTCTCCTCCCATTGAGCTTCACAGTGACAGGAGTGTCTTCAGTCAGACGACAGACGTGGCCCACAAAACATTTCCGCTGCTCACCAGAGTCAGCGCTCTGAGCAGCGATGAGGGAAAAAAAAAAAAAACACCCACAGGACTGCTGGTTAGGGCAACATCTCCAACATCTTCAACATCTTCAACATCTTCAACATCTTCACTATTTAGATGATGCTTTTATTCTACCAGTGTGCAGTTCTTTGAGTGAGTTCATCAAAATGATGTCTGTGTGTGTGTGTGAGTGTGTGTGTGTGGTGGTGGTGGTGGTGGGGGGGGTGGTTTTAAGTTCAGGCTCCGCTGGGTAATCTGTTGAATCTCCTACTGGAGATAGAGACAGCATCTGTCCAACCTGACCCAAATCCTCCTCTCTTCTACACTCCTCCATAATCCCTCCTTCTCCGCCAGCACCCCCTACTGTCCATCTCAACGCCTCCACACACACGCACACACACACACACACACACACACACACACACACACACACACACACATAAATAAACACAACCTTTCTACTTAACCTCCCTTATTCTGATCTCGTCCTCTTGCTCCTGTTCTCTGGAGGGGCTGAAGGTCTGTAAAGGTCAGAGAGGCTGGCTTGTGATTGAAAAGGTTGATAGTTTGAATCCCAGTTCTTTGGGTACTGTGCTCCTTTCATCTGGTCTGAATGGGTCAACAAGGGGTCATCAGACGGGGTCTCGGGGGTTTAACATGGCTCTGCTTTGTAATAAAAGCATGTACACAGGTTTCTATAACACCCGGAGCTCCACTATAGCGTTACTATAGAGAGAATATGATAGGATTACTGTAATCCTGCTGTAGATATGGTCAGAGTCTTCTCTCAGTCGTATAGATACCCTGGGGGTGGGGGGGTCTAAAAGCTCTGGTGCGAACAGGGCGGTGTCCGTGTTTAATGAACTGTAAAGGTCTGCTCCGCAAATATTTCCCACCTAGCCCTCTGGTTTAAGAAGTGATGAGAATGGAACTCTTGAGGATTAACCTGTGACATGGTGAATGTGCATGCTCTTTACACACACACACACAGGTTTTATCAATAAGGCTGGAGATATACTCGCCTTTAACTACGCGTTCATGTGCATGTGACATAGTTTGGAACGTTGAACATAAACCCATGGTTAGCTTATCTCCAGCCTAATATGACTCCCCTTCCACAGCAACCAATGATGAGATGCAATTTAAGAGCAGAAACTTGATTCCTACACTGCTCCACTGGTGATGTGTAGTCACCAGCAGGCTGTAGTACAGTGAGTGGTGATGTGTAGTCACCAGCAGGCTGTAGTACAGTGAGTGGTGATGTGTAGTCACCAGCAGGCTGTAGTACAGTGAGTGGTGATGTGTAGTCACCAGCAGGCTGTAGTACAGTGAGTGGTGATGTGTAGTCACATGTGTAGTACAGTGAGAATTCTCGTTGCTCATCTTACCGTCTCCATTTCTTCCCTCCAGGGCCTGAAGGCAGCAGACAACGACCCCACCGCCCCCCCCTACGACTCCCTGCTGGTGTTCGACTACGAGGGCAGCGGCTCCACCGCCGGCTCCCTTAGCTCCCTGCACTCCTCCTCAAGCTGTGGCGACCAGGACTATGACTACCTCGGCGACTGGGGGCCGCGCTTCCGCAAGCTGGCCGACCTGTACGGCGGAGGGGACGATTAACCCCCCCCCACCACCACCGCCACCACCTGCACCTGCAACAACCACCCTCCCCGCCCCACCCTTGCTCCAAGCGCTCAGGTGGGGTGGGCAGGGTTAAGGAAAAGAGGATGTGGGGTAAACACGGGGTACAGATTACCAGGACAGCTTGTAAAGAGACTCGCCGCCTCCTCGACGACGGGCGATGACACTAGGGACCATTCGGACTCCTGGCCTAGCAGTTCAGGCTAAAGGACATGACTATCTGAGCGTTAGCCCCGATGCTAACAGACGTGAGCAGCCGGAACAGTGCGCTCAGAGGGGATGTTGTCTCTATGACGATTAAGAGCTACAACAGCCATGCTACAGACGCTCATTTACACTTGAATCTCACAGTACAGGAGCACTGGGGTCAAACGTGCCTTTTTGTACATTCTTTTGATTGTTCAGTCTTGATTCTATGCGTTGCTTTAAAGCTCCTCGCTGTTTTGCAACGGCAACCGGAGGAGCACTTCGCCATGATAATGAGTGTGTGTGTATGTGTGTGTGTGTGTGTGTGTGTGTGGATTCCACCTCGTTACCTGTATGTGTGTGTGAGAGAGTGTGTGTGAGTCATTTCCACAGAGATACACTGGATGGACACTATAAAAGGGCAAAGCCTATTATGAGACGCCTTGGATGATCCTACCAGCAAAAACATGGCTCTGCTGTACGGCTCTGGGTGTTAACGCTTTTCTTTTTCCTTCTGATTCAGTCAGAAAATCACAACTACAACCCCTGACAGGTGACAGTGTGTAGATCTTAATCAATCACACAGGTTAGCAGAATCAAATATACATATTAAGGGCCCGAGAATTTGATATTTTAAGGGTCTTTTAGCGTATTATAGGCCGTGTACTTTAACGAACTCCTCCTACAGATTTCATCAGATCGACTTGAAATTTGGTCAGGACCATCTTAAGACTTTAAGGACAAAAAGTTATTCAAATGGTGAGTTTTCACTTAACGACCTGACCGTGGCGTGGCAGCCATTTTGAGCCATTCTCCACGAAACAGGACGTTTTTGTAACTCCACTGTACATAGTCCGATTTGCCCCAAATTTCTCAGATATGATAAAGGTCCGGTCCTGATGACATGAACATGCAAAAATATACTCATAGCCCCGCCCCACAACATTAGCCACGCCCCCTTTCATAACTCATTCTCACTCGTTCATTAATTAGTAACAAACTCACTATGCTGATCACTAAAGTCTCCTCTGACCAGAAGCTGGTGTTATTCCATGTGTGAAGCAGTGGTTCTCCCTGATATGGCAGTATAAACGGCGGGGCTCATTCAGCCACGGTGTTAGCCACAGTATTATTTTTTTCTCCGAGATCACAAGTTTTTTCATTTCCTCTCTGCGCTCCTCACACTGATTTTTCCCTGCAAAGTCTGATCATTCACATCACGTCACAGCTTTTGACTGAACTGCGATAAAGGATGGCTGTCTCCCCCCCGGCTTTCTACACTCTGAGATAATCAAGGACATTTAGTGCCACATCGGATTTAAATAACTTGAATGGCGGCTTGTACGAGCAGAAAATGCTGTTTTGTAGAGCAGTTTAAATATTGCGGTTATGTCCTTCCTGCGTTTTCACAAATTGGACCTTTAAATGGGATGTAGTTTAGCTGATTTGCAGGATGCAAAAATAACGAAGCAAAGTGGCTGAAGACACAGTGGTGAAATATGATTTTCATTTATATGTCTGTGCAGATGAAAGGAAATGGAAAACAGAGAATCAAGGCACAGAAAACAAAATCTAAAAAAACCCATCTGAAGCACTTTTGGTTGCAGAGCAACAGTAAATCTACGAACTGACAAATACAGTAGTATTGTAATGAAATGAGTTTGTATTTACAGATGAATCTGTATGTTTGATAAACAGACCAGTCCTCTGTGATGTGTGGGTCTGCAGCAGAACGGTACAAAGGTGGAAGACCTGGATGATCAACCAAACTGCTCAGTCTACTTCTGCTAATACTTCTATTACTTCAAATTGAAATGTGATTTTCAGGAATTCAGTTGATGTAACTTCACTAATTTTTAGGGCTGTCAATCAATTCAAATATTTAATCAGGATTAACCACATGATTGTTCATTGTTAATCGCAATAAATCGCAAATTAAACACATTTTTTTATCTCTTCAAAATGTACCTTAAAGGGAGATTTGTCAAGTATTTAATGGGAGTGGACAAATATGCTGCTTTATACAAATGTATGTTTCTATTTACTATTGGAAATCAATTAACAACACAAAACAATGACAGATATTATCCAGAAACCCTCACAGGTACTGCATTTAGCATAAAACATATGTTCAAATCATAACATGTCAAACTGCAGCCCAACAGACAACAACAGCTGTCAGTGTGTCAGTGTGCTGACTTGATTATGACTTGCCCCAAACTGCATGTGATGATCATAAAGTGGGCATGTCTGTAAAGGGGAGACTCGTGGGTACCCATAGAACCCATTTACATTCACACATCTGGAGGTCAGAGGTCAAGAGACCCCTTTGAAGATGACCATGACAGTTTTTTCCTCGCCAAAATTTAGCGTAATTTCAGAGCGTTATTTAACCTCCTTCGTGACAAGCTAGTACAACATGGTTGGTACCGATGGATTCATCAGGTTTCATATATATATGATACCAGTATCTTCACTTTAGATTTAAAACTGAGCCGCTACGACCTCCGAAATATTTATTAGTGGTCATGCCCGACGGCCCGTCAGATTTTTAAGAGGTTAATTAACAATCACAAGTTGTGTTAACGCGTTCAAGAAATTAGTGGCAGTAAAACAAATTGGCGTTAACTTGTTATTATCGCGTTAACTCTGACAGCCCTACTAATTTTGCTTATTGCAGTGGAGCAGTTGTATATGTTACACCTGAGGAATAAACCGGCTTATGCATCATGCACACCAAAACACATAAGTAGCCAACACCAGCTGTGTATTTCACTGGCTAACATGTTGTTCAGCATTACATGTCTGCCAAAGGCTACAGCTGTAACAGTGAAATATGTGTAGGTAGCAAACACAGTGTCAATGTCAATACACAGTTCATTAGTATTACTAGGGCTGTGTATTGGCAAGAATCTGGCGATATGATAAGTATCATGATACAGGAGTTACCATTCAATGTATTGTGATACTGTAAGTAAGGCCATTTATTGTGAGTTTTTAAGTCTCATTTTAGGAAAACTGTCATAGTATAAAGAACACACCACCATGTGCATAAAATCTGAGTAAAAAAGTTTACGTACTTTTTTATGAAATCAGAACAGTCGGATCTGCATTTATCACAGTACCTGTAACATCCAACATCACAGTACCTGTAACATCCAACATCACAGTACCTGTAACATCAAACATCACAGTACCTGTAACATCAAACATCACAGTACCTGTAACATCCATCATCACAGTACCTGTAACATCCATCATCACAGTACCTGTAACATCAAACATCACAGTACCTGTAACATCAAACATCACAGTACCTGTAACATCTAACATCACAGTACCTGTAACATCCATCATCACAGTACCTGTAACATCCAACATCATAGCTCTACTTTTTGTGCAGTCGGAGCCACTGTTTGCCACCAATCTTTGCATGTAAACTATTAATTAAAAATCAATAGTTTTTTCAAAAATCAATACAGTACCACAAAACTTAATATCGCAATATTTTCTTGCACCCCTAATTATTACCGTACTGGCCCTAATATAAGATGACTCTAATGTTTTTGGAAAGACTCTTTGAAAACGAGAAACACTTTCCTATTGGGAACATTTACCCAAAATACTGAAATCTTTCCATTAATGTTTCTAATGTAAGTTTGTTTAATATGCTTGGGTTAGTGTTAACTTGTTTAGTATGCTTGAGTTAGGGTTAGGGTCAGGGTTAGGGTTAGGGTTAGCTTGTTTAATATGCTTGGGTTAGGGTTAGGGCTAAGGTTAGGGTTAGCTTGTGGTCCTGTGTAGTTAACTCTTCATTCTGTTTGGCAGTCACATACTTACACACTCTGCTGGTCAGTTAACATGCTGCAGGCAGTCTCATTGGGACATTCTGTGACGGAGGTGATTCTAGGACGATCGACCCCCTCAGGTTAACACTGGCTCCGTCAGCAGTTTCGCCGTTGTTTGCACTGTTAGCTCTGTTAGCCCTGTTAGCTCTGTTAGCACCATTACCTACAAGCCACCGGCTTGGCGTCACCATGTTGAGAGCCATTGAGAGGCAATCGAAATGCTCCCAATCCCGTGTTTAGCACCTTTAAGGCCACAAACAACCCATAATCAACCCTTTCTTGGTGTACCAGGCTCACTCTGTTGGAGTGGGTACTTTCAATTAATGAGAACATCTGCTACTCTGAATATATCTTATTTCATAATGTACATCCAGAAAAAAATATCATATAACTCGGGGCCAATACAGTACTTGTAGTTGTTACAAACTCGCGTTTTTGAGTTTCCTTTAGTTTCCTATGTATCTTTAAAATCTGACGGGCGAATTGCCATGACGTTTTTGAGGACCTTTAACTCTTTTAAAAGCCCAGCATCATATTCAGGACCAGTGTTACACAGAGGCGAGGCTGTATGAAGAGTTCCTGCTGAGCCACAGCCTCTGACAGTGTTGTCATTAGTTTTTATTAGTGAGAGGCAGACGTTGGTCAAACCCAGAGCTGTACTAAAGAGCTGCATATTTTTGCCAGTTTGGTGTTCCAAAGCTCGTGAGAAGACATGTACAGTAATGCTAGACTTTAGATAGATACCTTCTGTTTTTTTGTTTTGCTTTTATCACAGTGTAACTTATGCAGCTGATTGCTAATAAAGGGAGACATCAGTCCTTGTTTTGTAGCAACGATACTTCTTGATACTCTGCTGTGGTGGATTAAAATACTAAAAAGGCAACGTTTGTTTTTTCTGCTGATGATCTGCCTTAGTGTTCTCTGGTACTCCTACTGGCTACTCACTGTAAACTGAAATATGTACAGATTGTATTTTTCTCTCTTGTTGTTCTTTTGACTGTGGTCTCTGACAATGACATGCTAATATCCTCAATCCTTGTATATGTGTAATTTGGATTACAAATTAAAATGTTTTTGCATGTTTTTATCTTTTCATTATGGGAAAACAGTATTTTTCAGATCTTTTCAACACCAGTCACACACACACACCAACACACAAACACTCAGTAAGGGGGATTTTAAAGCAGCATTAATTGATTAATTGATTGATATGTTAACATATTATAAAGCTGTTATGGCTATCATTTTACCAAACAGCCTAATTTAGACATCCAGCTGACACAGAGCATTCATTTGGAGTGGTTATTGTGTCCACTCACATCTGTCTAATAATCACTTTCTTTTAGCTCTGTTTTTGGCCTCCACCAACTCCTGAGGAAAATATCTGACTCTTTAGTTTGCTTAATGCTCTGCTATGTTCACCAGCTGGTCTCCGACTGGGTCAGTCTGCTGTTTGTTGCTGAGCGGCTAGTGTACAGTTGGTTTATCGGAGATTTTTCTCTGAAAACAGCTGCCTGCTGAGATCAGGTTGATGAGAGCTTTGAGAGTGAACCAGGAATACAAGCATCAAGGCAGAGTTTCTGATGATTGACCAATCCTAAGTCCTGCCCCCCTTAGTTACTGTTGCTAGGTCGGACAAGCTTAACAAAAATAAACATACTTCAACATACTTCAGGGAGGCACGAAGCATGCAAAGCCATGACTGGGCTCACATGGAATGTGTTTTTGGAATCGCACACTTACTGTTTGAAAGGTCTGAGAGAAGGTGTAAGATGTCCACTGAAGAGCAGCTATTGGGAACACTACTGAGGCATCCTTTGCAACGCTGTGTCACATCTTGGACCTAGGTTTCAGCACTGTCAAGGACCTGTTCCAAAGACAGATCAACCTGATGTACAGCAAAATCACTCATCTTATTCACTGGCCAGAACAGAGATCCATGTCATGCACGATACCCCACACATTAAAGCATCTTCTGGAATTGACTGCTTTGAAATTCGTATAGAACATTCCAAAAAGTTGAAAGCAAGGTAAGTATATAATACATACACATCAAATGTACAAAACATACTATTCTAACATAAAAAACTAATCTGCTTTTATTAAGAAAATACTGATTTTTACCTTCATTTATTACACGGCATTGTTAAGTACTCGATTCTGATTGGTCAATCATGGCATTCTGCAGTCTGTAATTTCTTTATAGCAGACCATTGCCACGTATAACAGACCGTTGATATGTATAACAGACCGTCGCTACATATAGCAGACCGTTGCAATGTTTAGCAGACTGTTGATATGTATAAGAGACCATTGCTACGTATAACTGACCGTTGCTATGTATAACTGACCGTTGCTATGTATAACAGACCGTTACTACGTATAGCAGACCGTTGATATGTATAAGAGACTGTGGCTATGTATAGCAGACAGTTGATATGTATAACAGACCATTGCTAATATTCCTTCAATAAGCGTCCTATATACAGTACATAGATATCTGTTTGAGTGAAGTGTGGATCACCTTGTGAGCAGAGGTGATGCGCCCTACACCGTGCTGATGCCAAGCCCAACCAGGCTTGATCTTTTGTTTCACTCTCCATCTGGCAAATGTGCTCATCTGTGAAATTGTCCAGATTATTAAACCAGGGTTTGGGAACAAATGGTCCTGAATAGAGAGACAGAAGTGCTGATGACTACAGGCAGTTCTTCTGTTGCTGTAAGAATCTCCAACAGCTGCTTCAGGCACAGGTCTCTGAGTCCTCCTCTTCTTCCCTCTAGGTCAGGGGTCAGCAACCTGCGGCTCCGGAGCCACATGCTGCTCTTTAGCTCCTCTCCAGTGGCTCCCTGTGGATTTTAAAAATGGAAATGAATAACTGTTTTTTGTTTACTTCTCCACTTTTATTTATCATTGTTGTAGGTCTATGGTACGACGGTATGATGGAGTATTAGGGCCACATTGAGGAAAAAAAATAAATCTGAGATTTCAAGAATAAAGTCGTAATATTATAAAGTAGTAATTTTAAGTGTTATTTTCTTTTTTTTCTCATAAAGTTATGACTTTATTCTCGTAATATTACAACTTTTTTTTATCCTAAAGTTATGATTTTATTCTCGTAATATTAAGACTTTATTTCTTGTTAAATTATAAATTTATTCTCGTAATATTACGATTTTATTTCTCGTTAAGTTATAAATTTATTCTCGCAATACTACGATTTTTTTTCTTGTCTAGTTATGACTTTATTCTCGTAATATTACGACTTTTTTCTCGGAAAGTTATGACTTTATTCTGGAAATCTCAGATTATTTTTTCCCTCAATGTGGCCCTAATACTCCATAATACATTTGCCCTTTGGCCCTCACTGCATTAGACTTATATACTATATGCTTAGACTATAAACTGTGTAACCTTCATCACAATGCTCAAATGTTTGCAGCTCCAGACAAATTTTTTTGTTTGTTTGTTGCCTAAAATGGCTCTATTGATAGTAAAGGTTGCTGACCCCTGATCTAGCTTGTTTCTTGGATCTTTTGGAACTCAACGTCCTGAAACCTGCATGAAACGCTGTTGTGACCCAGGCGGACAGAGGCTTCCAGTTTGAAATGGACATCAACAACATGTAAACAGATTTCCCCAACGCTTAAAGAGAATCATAATCGGCTTTAATGGCCAAGTATGTGTACTCATACAATTAATTTGCTCTCAATGTACTCACATAGAACAAACATACGGCTTAAAACAAGGACTGAACACAGGTAGAATCATTTGACTACTATGTTCAGATATAAGTATGCATGTATCATTGCCCTGGCCTCCAGCACCACCGTAAGGAATCTGGGAGTTATCTTTGATCAGGATGTGTCCTTTAACTCCCACATTACAAACTTCAAGGACTGCCTTCTTTCATCTACGTAACGTTGTAAAATGCAGGCACCTCCTGTCTCAAAACGTCTAGATTACTGCAACTCCTTATTATCAGGCTGCTCCAATAAGTCTCTTAAGACTCTCCAGTTGATCCAGAATGCTGTCCTGACAAGAACTATCAAAACAGATCATATTTCTCCTGTATTAGCTTGTATGCACTGGCTCCCTGTAAAATCCAGACTAGAATTTAAAATCGTCCTCCTCACCTACAAAGCCCTAAACGACTCATCATATTTTAAAGGCCCATATTGTAAAAAGTGAGATTTTCATGTCTTTTATATTATAAAGCAGGTTTAAGTGCTGTATAAATACCGTTAAACTATCAAAACGCTCAATATGAGAGAAAATACACACAGCCCGTATTCGGAAATTGGGCGTTTGAAAGAAGCCGTGGGGATTTCTGTCCATTTGTGATGTCACAAATATACAATATATATTGACCATTGCGTGGTTTTAAACATAAACATTCTAACTGTGTCCCAGTTTTCCTGTTTCAGTGTATGTTAAAGACATCAGCTGACAACGTTTCAGACAGAGGGTGAATACAGGTATATTCAGGCAGACAGTATAAGGAAAATAAATAGTTTTTTGAACATTACAGCATGTAAACATGTTCTAGTAAAAACACAAATACAAATATGAACCTGAAAATGAGCACGATATGGGACCTTTAAAGAGCTCATAGTACCCTATTACCCCACGAGAGCACTGTGCTCCCAGAATGCAGCAGGGTTACTTGAGGTTCCTAGAGTCTGTAAAAGTAGAATGGGAGCCAGAGCCTTCAGCTATCAAGCTCCTCTTCTGTGGAACCAGCTCCCAGTTTCAGTCCGGGAGGCAGACACCTTCTCCACATTTAAGAGCAGGCTTAAGACTTTCCTCTTTGATAATGCTTATAGTTAGGGCTGGCCCAAGGCTGGCTCAGGCATGCTCATGGGGGGGTCTCTAAATTATAAAGTATAGTCTAGACAGTCTCCGCTCTATATGAAAAGCGCCTTGTGATAACTTCTGTTATGCTTTGACGCTATATAAAAATAAATTGAATTGAAGTGAATTGAATATATAAATCCAGCATGGGGGTTCTTCTGTGTGGAGTCAGCGTGGGTTTTCTCCGGGTTCTCAGGTTTCCTCCCACAGTCCAAAGACATGCAGGTTAATAGTTGACTCTAAATGTCCCATAGGTGTGAATGTGAGTGTGAATGGTTGTCTGTCTCTATGTGTGAGCCAGTCTTTTCACAAAGGAGGTTAAATAACGCTCAAAAGTTACGCTAAATTTTGGCGAGGAAAAACTGTCATGTCCATTTTTCAAAGAGGTCCCCCTTGACCTCTGACCTCCAGATGTGTGAATGTAAATGGGCTCTATGGGTACCCACGAGTCTCCCCTTTACAAACATGCCCACTTTATGATCATCACATGCAGTTTGAGGGCAAGTCATAGTCAGGTCAGCACACTGACACACTGACAGCTGTTGTTGCCTGTTGGGCTGCAGTTTGCCATGTTATGATTGGAGCATATTGTTTTATGCTAAATGCCGTACCT
>CAKAOH010027465.1:0-20896 GCA_916701665.1 Sebastiscus tertius | reverse complement strand
TCCACTAGCTGCTCAGCAGACAAGCTCTATAAACCCCCCGTCCACTAGCTGCTCAGTAGACAAGATCTATAAACCCACCGTCCACTAGCTGCTCAGTAGACAAGCTCTATAAACCCCCCCTCCACTAGCTGCTCAGCAGACAAGCTCTATAAACCCCCCATCCACTAGCTGCTCAGACTCAGTTAGAGATTAGCTGGTGAACTTGGTGGAGCATTTAGGAGCTACAGAGACAGATAAAAAAAAAACAGAGCTAACAGAGAGAAAATATTGGACTTATATTCACCAGGTGACTCCAGATACTGTTGCTCTGTAACTTCTAGATGTGTACATAAACAACTGTTTGCTAATAGATTCACCATATCAACCCCTAAGCTGATGATATGTCAATGTTGTTTTCACAACTCGTTTTTGCTGTCCCCAAGTGGCCAAAAAAAATCAGTTATTGCAGGTTTAACTAATGAGTTCAACTTAAGTTTACAATTAAGACATAATATTATCAGTCAGGAGAGTGAACACTTTTAATCCTGTTGAGTTAACGTGAAATATTTATCTCTTTGTCTCCTTACAGGCAAGGAGAAGACATGGTGATGAACGAGTGTGTGGGTCATCTGCTGAGGACCAAGAGTTCAGAGCACTCAGACGGAGGCGTAGCAGCAGGAGTGGCCGTGCTGGACAATCCTCTCCTCGTCTGACAATTTACTCTCTCAACAACACAAATGCACAAATGGACAACGATAAAATGAAGGTTGCACTTTTGAGTCACACTGTTACTGTGGCTGCTAGTGCATGAAGATGATGCTGAGCAAATGTGTGTCCCGCAGGCAACTTACTGAAGACAGGCAAGACAGAAAAACTATCAATGTTGACTCAAGATGAAGCCTCCGTTCCTCCATGATTCCTCCTGACCTCTCTTCTAGAGAATAGAGGTCTCGCCTATTTTCGACGCGTGTCGCAAGCATCTCAGCAACAGACAGTGAAGGTGATCTATTGACTGTATATTGACATCATACCAGCAAGATTACTACAGTTTCGATGTTTATCTTTAGAATATGTTACGGAGATGAAAAAAAAGTCTTATTTTGAAATCAACACTTTCTGCTTTCATTTCAAAATAAAAGCCTTCAAGCGTTTTTTGTGTGGACAGAATTCTTTCATTTGTTAACACAAGGCTTTTATTCTGAAATATGGGCCGGACAGTGTTTTAGAACATGCAGTGACTTGGAGAGCTCCATGAATGAATATAGTACGGAGTTTTAATTGTGGGTTATTACTATTATTTACAAATTACTAGACGTTTCTTAACCTTTCGCTGTCTAAAATAAATATATATGATATTTATAATGAAATGAAATGGCCATTAAAAGGCAAACTATGTAGAAAGAAAGGGTTCCTGGTGTGTCTGGGCTGAAGTATAATTCAACACCACTGCAGCATTCAAGCAGTCCTCTGACTGAAGAAGATCGCTGTTTTAGAACCTGGCAACACAGTGTACTGTAATGTGACGTTTCTGATTATATGTGATGGATAAGGTTGGATCTTATCATGTGTTTTTTAAACTACATGGTTTATGGTTGCTTCACTTTGATTGTAGACTGACAAAAAATCAATGATGGCAAAAAGTAGAAAGGTAAAGCCGGACATGAATGACTGGTATAATCTCTAAGTGTCCTTAGACAGCTGTTTTCTGCTGTTCACCATCACTTTGATATTTGTATCACTTGATCTATGCTGAGTGCTGCTTGGTTTTATGATTGAACATTTATTTTATACATACAGATACGGTGACATGTTGCCGTGATTTCTTCTTTCTTGTTTTCAGTAACTTTCTTACAGCTTCAGTAGGCAAAAAAATGTTGGCATCATTCCATAATAAATAAATAAATAAAATTCCCATAATAACCTTTCAGCATATTTTAATTAAAGTGTTCAGAGAGAAAACTAGACGTCTGGGGCCTGTTTCACTAAACCTAGTTAGCAGATTAATCTGGGTTATCCTGGCTCAGTTTAGCCTTGACTCGGTTTCATGAAAACAGTGGCATCAGTTACCATGGAGATGTATTGTGTGCAGCTAGCCTGCTCCAAACCAGCTAACAGACCAGCTAACAGACCAGGCTAACAGACCAGCTAACAGACCAGCTAACAGACCAGGCTAACAGCCCAGCTAACAGCCCAGCTGACAGACCAGGCTAACAGACCAGGCTAACAGACCAGCTAACAGACCAGGCTAACATACGGTGACCATACGTCCCGGTTTCAAGCTGACGTGTCCCGAGTCCAGACACATATCTGTAAAACGTTCAAATGTCCCGGTTTTCAACAGTCACTAATAAATTGTCCCGGTTTTCACTACAATTAAAATAACAATGTTGTACTTAAATAGACATTTATCATGTTCCACTCAATAATTAATTTGTGCGCACGAGATAAGTATACAGAGGGCCAGCACAGTGCACCCCTCTGGTGTTAAGGAACAATTATGCACGAACACCAACAGATTCGCTGGTTACATTTAGTGTAGTTTTGAACCACAGAATCCTCCGTGCTTATACAATATGTGGACATCAAACATGTCGTTTTTATTAATTATTCTACACAGTTCCTTCTGCGCATCACCAAGCATTTGGCTCCTCTTATAACTCCCTCAGGACCGTCCGTCCTGTCAGTCTTTCACCCGGACGGTGTCTCCATCCTGACCAAAATGTGGTCTGAGCTCCACATTTGTAATTATAATAGGCTGGCTGTGGCTGTGGCAAGCAAGATGATGTGACAGAGATGGTTCGGGTTCAAAACTAAAGCTGAAAAATAATGTACGTAGGCCCAGACAACAATGTTTCCTCTGAGGAAAACTCTCTACAGGAGTCCCAGACTGTCAGTGTGTCATGAGGGTGACAGCCCTGTGATTAAAGCCTTGTTATTTAGCTAATGTTTCATGTGCTTTCAAGGTACATTTTGTTTGATTTGTATGTTAATTCAATAATTTATTTGCATGCAAATTAATGTTATGCTAGATTTATAGTGGACTGGAGCTTCTTATGATTAAGGTTATTAACAGACTAACGTTAGTAAGTTAGCTACACTGTGATGATACCCTAGCTAAATGAACTCTGAGACCGTTAGCTAACATTATGTAAAGTAATCAGTTTTTGATATGGTGACCAGGCGTTAGCCACCAGACAGATAGGATTACAGCCCAGGTGTTGATTGCTTCATTCATAATTACGATGCATTATTTTCTAATGATCGAGTTCGTTGTTAAAAGTTTTTCTAAAATTTTCTGAAATGTATGCCTTTGTTGTTTTATAGCTAAGGGATAGTTTATAGCCTACCAATGCACAATTAATAATCAGAGGAGGTTTGTAAATGTTTCATTTCAATACGTGATATCCCCATAACATTTTCTGTTATTATTAATATTAGTGTTATTATTATTAAAGCAGCTTCTAGATAGAAATAAAAGGAAGAGAGAAGTAATGAAGCATACAGATTTTGTTAACAACATTTTTTTATCCTTAACTCAATATTTTCAAGGGAGCATTTTTATTTGACTCGCCATGAGCCCTGTAAAGTATATTCATATTGATTATCATCAGTATTGTTAAAAGAAGAGCAGTTATTTTTGTCCCTCTGTAGTTTTTCCATACAATAATTGTGTAATTAAATGCAAAATCCATTGAACTTACACACATCTTTTTATTTTAACCATAACAACAGTTTGACAGCAATAATGCATAAACTAACATTTGTAACTCACACTACCTTGTGATAACCAGTCATGTCGTAGAATCTCAATTATTGTTTGTTTTACAAATAATAGTTGAACATTAATGTCAGCCAATCCAGTCTTTCAGAAGGATTGATGTGAACTGAGTTTTGCTCGTGCCTCTTTCCTGAGTGCCCAAACATGACACATTATGTCAACGAGGATAATGTAGACGAGTGACATGCTGCATTCAAAAGATGGAAAAAGCAAGAAAAAAACCAGACCAGGGAACGTTTTGTGTTTGTATGAGAGTTCTACACCGATCAGCCATAACGTTATGACCACCTGCCTAATATTGAGTAGGTCCTCCTTTTGCCGCCAAAACAGCCCTGACCCGTGGAGGCATGGACTCCACTAGACCTCTGAAGGTCTGCTGTGGTATCTGGCACTGAGCCGTCAGTAGCAGATCCTTTAAGTCCTGTATAAGTTGCGAGGTGGGGCCTCCGTGGATCGGACTTGTTTGTCCAGCACATCCCACAGATGCTCCATTAAATTGAGCTCTGGAGAATTTGGAGGTCGAGTCAACACCTCCAACTCGTTGCCATCCACATGATGTAAAAGAAAACGTAATTCATCAGACCGGGCCACCTTCTTCCATTGTTCCGTGGTCCAGTTCTGATGCTCTCGTGCCCGTTGTAGGCGCTTTTGGCGGAATCAATGCTGATCCTAGTGTTGGCTTTTCCTGCTTCAGTCTCTCGACCGCGGCCGGAGCAGAGTACAGCAGAGACTCTGGTCCTGGAGACCAAAGCTACGGTCTCCCCCGCGTCCTCCGACCGCGGCCAACACTGTTTAACAGACGGGCTTCACTAGATACAACCAAGAGGTTTTGGTGCTTCCGTGTAGTTTGTGTTGGAGTCTGAGTCTGAACAGCGAAGCAACACGCGAGCACCGACCTGGATTGATTTATACGTGTAAGAAGTTACAAACAGTCCCTTTGATTATTTCACTTAATATCGATGTTAGTTCATCACATCACGTTACATCAGTATTATTGGTTTTGTCTAGAATGTCTGATTCATCTATGTTGCACTATTTCTTATCTTCTTCTATGACTTTGTTGTTCATTTGTGTCATGTTTTCAGGTTGTGACCTACAGACCGTTCACACTTTTCCCCTCTCCTGTGCCCAAAGCCGCCCTCCTCCAGGCTCTGGCAGTGCAGACTCACTTCAACACGCTGGTGGACAAGATCAGCCAGGACACAGACTTTCTGGAAGAGACTCTAGCAGGGTAGGCCTACAAGGGAAATGTTGGTGATGGATAAGAAAAAAAAACCTGTGCAAATTCTGGCCTTCGAATCACACAATCACAAACGATGTGTTTAGGCCCTGTTCACACCTGGTATTAACATGCGTCCTCAGTAATCGGATCACAAGTGGACAGCTCTATAAGTACAGTTGTGAACGCACTCGAAACGCATAGAGGACGCGTTGAGATCCGATCTTTCGGATCACATTCAGAGGTGGTACTAAAGTTTTGGTTTCGTGACATCCCCAGCTCCATCGCTGACGTATACGGTTTGATGATTTGTCTCTTTCAAAATCACAGTTCTATCCAGGCAGATGATTTCACACTTAAGTTGTTTGACATATACAGACAAGTGCAGCAGGAAGGTCGGACGCAGGTAAGAAACTTGATTTACAATGTAAATGATATAGATAACCTGGCTGTGAAACAGTATTTGCACTCTTAAATGACAAGGCTGGTGTCATTCGACATGTTTCTTACAGTCAACAAGTCCAATAAAAAAAAAAAACAGAACCAAAAATGTGTCCCTTACTGACTTCCCCTCCCCTGTCTGTGGCACTCAGCCCTAAACCCACTGGTTCCTATTGTGGAGACATAAATGCTACCCGGCATTTATTATTATTATTATTAGGGCCTGAGCACCAACAACGTCGGGCCAGCGAAGGCCCTATTGAAACTGTAGGAATTCTTCTTCTTCTTCTTTTTCTCCTGGCTGAAATGCCAAATTAATCACCTTTTTGACTACCTTAACATGTTCAAAAAGTTGTTAAACTTGGCACATTTATCAGACGCCGTGAAAAATTTGATATTTTAAGGGTCTCGGGCTTGGCTGTTGCAAAATGACTACATTTACATGCAAAAATAGACTCATAGCCCCGCCCCAAGACGTTAGCCACGCCCCCTTTCATAACTCATGAACCATTTGTCCTAGACTCTTGTTGGAGGTGTCATTGCGCTCAGCAGGGAGTTCCTGTTTCATTGGTATTGCTATCCCCACCCCGTACATATTAGCCACGCCCCCTTTCATAACTCATGAACCATTTGTCGTAGAATCTATTGGCAGGCGTCATGGCGCTTGTAACAACAGCTCGCCGTTACTGGAAGTAATTATAGTATGTCTAACTATAATTACCATACGTAATGGGTTATTGAATACACTTAATGATACATGTTGTTAAATGAACACACGGATGTATTTATTTAGTAATTTGTTTAATGTTGATATATTTCAGTGGGGTGCAGGGTGTTTTGCAGCGGGGACGCGGGGCATTTCCTCTTCCTCGTTCTCCTGGAAAACACCAAAATAAGTATTAAAATACACTTCTAATTATACCCCAGCAGTGAGGGAAGGTAATGTAGATTAAGGATTATAGCTTCACATATATTAACATTAAAATAGTCAATAACATGCGTAACTTACCTCTGCCTGTTTCCGTTTCCCAAGGTGTGTGGGTGTGCCCCTATTAATAGTTCCGGGAGGGCGAAACCAGTGGGAAGTGGGTAGAGGAGAGTTCAGTGGGACTGTTTTTAATGTATTTATTCAAGAGTAATACTTATTGATATTTAATGAAGATTTATTAAGAGGCTTTATATTTGGGAAATGGTTTTATGTACATATATGTGTATATTTTTGTATATTTGTGTGTGGTTGGATATAGGAAATGGTATGTGCCAATTGAAGGGAGTATAAAAGGCTGGTGAATTTAAGTCCATTGGGGGGAATACTAAGGTGGAGGCAACATGTGTGACGGGTGTGGTAAAAGGAAAATAAAATGCTTCTATGCTGAAATGCCATCCAGTTGTGGACTGATCCTCATTTCCTCCTTGACCGCTCGGGGATTCTAACAGTGCTCATCAGAGTTCCGGTTTCATCGATCGGCATCCCGCCAGTACCCCCGATGCGCGGGAATGTGCGAGGGCCCGTTCATTGCTGTTCACAGCTTTAATTATTATTATGATTTAAAATGTATCAATAATATTTTTGGTGCTCTAGTGAGTAATTACAGCAGCAGGACGGTGCATGTGGGATTACGTAACTCAAAATAAACTACAGTGACCATGTTTATTGTAAAGAAGGAACATGTCAGACAGTGCAACAGTGGTTCATTGATGTATTTTAATAGTTTTTGAACATTAATGGAACTCTATGGCACGGAGGAATAAGTCATATTTGGCAACCTGGTCTCCTGGGATAACACCACATTACATGAACATTTAGGGTCACGAGTACGCTTTTTTTAGACTTTTGCGTGTCATTTGTACGCCACGCAAACGTATGCAGTTTAGGCAACAAAACTCAGTTAGGTTAAGGAAAAACATCATGTAAACCTATAACATTTTTATGTGGAATTAAAATCCATATTTACATAGTAATTTATGCGGATTTGCAAATCGCCCTGTATTTTTGTGGATGTGACTTTACACAACACAAATACAAAAATACCTTTGTGGGTAGTGAAATATTTGTAGATCATGGTATATAAACTGGCAAAACAAAGTTCGGAAACTTGTGTTTGATGGATTATTTCTCTGTTGTTACAATGCTAATGGTCATTGTATTTTACATGGTTGGAAAGCCTGTTTATTTACCTTCACAATGATGTACAACTTGTAAGGATCATACATTTGTGGGATGAGCAGCACAGATGATTATGTGGGTAGTGCCCAAGAAAAATTTGCCAAAATGCTCTGCCAATGGTAAACAGTGTATTCTCATAAGGCTACCAGGAAGCCTGCAATGACTGCCCTTCACCTTCAGGCCCGTTAGCGCTGGTGTCAACAACACAGACAATGGAACCTGAACATGTGGGGGAATGTCATGTTCAGTGATGAGTCCAGGTTCTGTCTGCCAAAGTTGGATGGCAGGGTCAAAGTATGGAGACGACGTGGAGAACGCTATGCTGAGTGTTGCACCGGTAGGGAGAACAGGTAGAGAGAAAGGTTTAAAAGATGTATGATGCCATCATGAAAACACCACATTTCTTCAACAGAAACTTTACAGATAATATTGTTTGTATGGAGATGGCAACTTTCTCTCTTTCTATGCAGGAATATTCCTCTTGTCCGCCGAAAGTTTGAGGAGGTGTCCAGAAGAGGATCTTTTGATGGAGACAAAAAATTATTTATGTGAGTATGCATTTCTTTTTTTTAAAGCTATGAAATGTGCAGTTGAATTGTAAATGATAAAGTCTGATCATGGTGAGCAGAGAGCTGTATAGATGCTGGTAGGCAGATTGTTTGACCTTCTGAAAGAGCCTGTCATCGTTAGGAGAGCAGGCAGCAGGGCAAAGGTCCCAAACGCAGATGAGGACAGGCAGACTGGTGCAGTTCAATGATTTATTAACCCCTTAAAGGTCCCACATCGTGCTCATTTTCAGGTTCTTACTTGTATTTTGTGTTTTTACTAGAACATGTTTACATTCTGTAATGTTAAAAAATATATTATTTTCCTCGTACTGTCTGTCTGAATATACCTGTATTTACTCTCTGTCTGAAACGCTCCGTTTTAATGCATTTCAACGGAATTGCAACGGAATTGTGTTGCTAGGCAACAGTTTGGGTCCATGTTTACTTCCTGTCAGCTGATGTTATTTACATACACTGCAACAGGAGATAAACTAGGAAACATTTAGTATATTTACGTTTAAAACTGCGTAATGATCTATATATTGTATATTTGTGACATCACAAATGGACAAAAATCCTAACAGCTTATTTTAATCGCACACTTTCGAAATATGGGCTGTGTGTATTTCTCCGTATATTGACGTTGTGATAGTTTAACAGTATTTATAAAGCACTTAAACCTGCTTTATAATATAAAAGACATGAAGATCTCACTTTTTACAATATGGGACCTTTAACGGCCGGCGGGCCTGCCCACCCGGGCGTCATCCTGTCTTTTAGAGGATGTAGCGGGCTCAGCTTTCAAGCTCGAGCTAGTGGAGATACTGGTATCATATGAAACTAGTAAACCTGAGGATTCCACTGGTACCTACCATGTCATACTAGCTCGTTGGGAAGAATGCTAAATAATGCTATGAAGATACGCTAAATGTTTGCAAGGAAAAACGAGCATGGCGATTTTCAAAGGAGTTCCTTGACCTCTGGGATATGTGGATGAAAATGGGTTCTATGGGTACCCACGAGTGTCCCCTTTACAGACATGCCAACTTTATGATAATCACATGTAGTTTTTTGAATGCAGTATTAAAGGTCCCATATTATAAAAAAGTGTGATTTTCATGTTTTTTTTTAATTTAAAGCAGGCTTAAGTCCTATATACATACTGTGAAAGTATCGAAACACTCAACCCACAGAGAAATACACACAGCCCGTATTCAGAAACTCTGCATTTGAAACAAGCTGTTGGATTTCTGCCCACTCATGATGTCACAAATATACAATGTGTAGACCCTTTACACATTTTAAACGTAAACATTCTAAATGTGTCCCATTTTATTCCTGGTTGCAGTGTATGTGAATGTCATCAGCTGACAGGAAGTACACATGGACCCAAGCTGTTGCCTAGCAACGCAATTCTGTTGCAATTCCGTCAAAATGCGCTGAAACAGAGCGTTTCAGGCAGAGGGTAAATACAGGTATATTCAGGCAGACAGTATGAGGAAAATAAAGTGTTTTTTGAACATTACAGCATGTAAACATGTTCTAGTAGAAACACAAAATACAAGTATGAATCTGAAAATGAGCATGATATGGGACCTTTAATGTGTTATTGTCTCCTATTCTAAAATGGTGTGTTTGAATATTTCTGCATACTGGGGTCCCTAAACAGTGTTGAATTCCATAAATTGTGTATCACTGTAAAGCTGAGACTCTCTTGTGGACCCAATGAACCCAACTGTGATCATGTGTGATGATGTTAGTTCCCATAGGAACCATTTCATTGACCTCCCTGTATAAAATGACCTGTGGTGACCTCTAGGATAATCACAGCCTCATGAAACTTTATAGCCACAAACAAATCTGTGTAACAAATGGTATCAACACAAAAAAATGCTGCAACAACACAATAGAGCATGAAAATGGCCATCATAAACTTATATCGTCATGTTCTATACCCCTATACACATTCACAATTTATATTAATTAATTAATTAATTAATTCCTGTTTATTTCTGATTTCTGACTAGAATAACTTGACAGTGCTGAGCTGCATCTCATATTAATCTTCAGGTTCCTAGCTTTCAGATGATGTACACCACTTCTATGTGACATCTACTGTTGACTATTTATCTACCCCTGAACATCCCCCGTCCCCCACCCCTACCCCTCTAAAAAAGGAACAAAGGAAATGGACTGGTATAAGTAGACCAGTATAAGTGATGAGGGAAGTGAGAACAGGTGAATGAGCAGTCCGGAAGAAAAGTCTCAGGGTATCTAGTGGACAGGTAGGGAATGGCAACTACTAGTCTGAGGAAGTGGGATATGGCTGAAGAGGAGGGACCAAGGAACAAACTGTGACTCCACCCCTCACCCCTGGGTGGAGGGGGTTGGATGAGGATGGAGGGTCAAGTGGCCTCGGAGCCGAAGAAAGGAGCCAGGGACCTCAGGCGGACAGCCTGGGGGGCAGAGCAGAAAGACTGAGGCTCTCAGGAGGACAACCAGATAACAGGGCCAATAGGTGGAGCAGGTCTGGAGGGTGACCAGGACAGCAGAAGCCCTACACAGGATGGGCAGGAATACGACCAGACAGGTGGAGCACCTCTGGTGGATGGCCCGGAGGTCTGCAACAGGGACGGGACCCCACTGGAGGACGACCACTGAGACGAAACCCCACTGGAGGACGGCTACGGAGACGGATCCCCACTGGAGGATGGCCACCGAGACGGAACCCCAGTGGAGGACGGCTACGGAGACGGATCCCCACTGGAGGACGGCCACTGAGACGGAACCCCACTGCAGAAAGGCTATGGAGACGATGGAATCCCACTTGAGGACGACCACTGAGACGAAACCTCACTGGAGGACGGCTACGGAGATGGAACCCCACTAGAGGACGACCCGTCTGTTAAACATTGTTTAACAAACGGGCTTCACTAGATACAACCAAGAGGTTTTGGTGCTTCCGTGTAGTTTGTGTTGGAGTCTGAGTCTGAGCAGCATAGCAACGAAGAGAGTGACTGATGAGGCAAGTGAGGACAGGTGAGCAGGTGAATTAGCAGTCTGAGGGCATCTGGTGGACAGGTAGGGAAAAATAGTCTCTGAGGAAGTGGGGATGTGGCTGAAGAGGAGGGACCAAGGAACAAACAGTGACAGCGCCAGGCTACCTTTTTCCCCCCGCTTCCAGTCTCTGTGCTAAACTAAGCTGAATGCCGGCTCAACACCTTCTCATCCCGTCACATAACGCCCCTTGGCGTAACGCATCACGCCCCTTGCGTCACTTTATTTTTGGCACCAAACCACTCTTGTCAGGTTTAGGAAAGAACTACATGGTTGGGCTTAAAACTGTTCCGTTTGTACAGTGGAAATGACACTGAACGTTTTGAACACGAGACATGAAGGAGCAGCTGATTGTCATGTGACAAACGGGACACGAACAGCGGTCTTCTGAACGAAAGCCTTTTGTTTGTTTGTTGTTAATGGAAGGCCCGTTGTGTTTCATACCGGCGCTAAGAGGAATGAGAACGGGCTGGCTGGCTCTAGCCCCCTTGTTAAAGGGACTGTTTGTAACAATCAGAAATTAGTTGTAACAGCGACACCTGTGGCCGTTAAGTCAACGAAAGTCAGCGTCCTGTTGCTCGCGCTCGCCCGTGTGCACGCACTACCTGAATGTGAGCGAGCATCCATCAAAACAGTGAGGTGACACACGTCAGCTAAAACCACAATATCACTCTATAGTTCAGCTGCTTGGCAGTAATGTTAGCTGACCAGACGAAGGTCTCTCCATGAATCAATGCTGATCCTAGTGTTGGCTTTTCCTGCCTCAGCCTCCTGACCGCGGCCGGAGGGAACAGGGGAGACACCGGAGTTTTGGTCGGAGATGATAACGTTTCTCTCTGCGGAGCCCCGTCACTTCACAAGACACGGGAAACCTCTGTTGGTCTGGAGGAGCTGCAGCAGTTATTTCTGCACAAACGTCCACTGAACATTCACTAGATATTCTCAGAGCTAAACTAACTCTTCTGCAGTGTGGAGTGTGCCCGCATGCATGTGAGAGTGGAGAGAAAGAGCGAGAACGAGCGCGTTTTGTGAGTGAAGGCAAGCAGGCAGAGGAGCAGAGTACAGCAGAGACTCCGGTCCTGGAGACCAAAGCTACGGTCTCCACCGCGTCCTCCGACCGCGGCCAACATTGTTTAACAGACGGGCTTCACTAGATACAACTTTGCGGTTTTGGTGCTTCCGTGTAGTTTGTGTTGGAGTCTGAGTCTGAGCAGCATAGCAACGCATGAGCGCACATGGGACACCGACCCGGATTGATTTATATGTGTAAGAAGTTACAAACAGTCCCTTTCATGCACAGGCATGAGATTGATGTTCATTCTTTTGCATTTAGTGTATTTCCCAAAATATTGGAAATCTTCTTTTACCTGTGAGTTGTTATGAACAGCTTTACCAGGAAGTGGGGCTGGTCAGACAGCAGAGGCCTGTACTACGAAGCGAGTTCAACATACCCAGGGTATGTTCTCGTTATCTGGCTTCACTTAACCTACCAACAAACGAGATCTCGCTAAACTGTACTACGAAGCTGGTTATCAACTCGGTAAGTCAACCCAGGGTTTCTCTGTCTGGTTATGAGCGCGTTCACGTGAACAGGGAGGTGTTTGCAGCATCTGACCAATCACAGACATGAACAAGACTACTGACGGACAGGCAGAGCGGCACATTTAACAAAGAGTAAACTATATTAGACAAATACGAAGAAATTAAACACTTAATCCAGGCTAAAAGTAACACAGTTGAAGCTGCCAAATGCCAAAAAAAACTCCGGATGTGTGAATGCGCAAATTAACAGATTTATGAATTTAACAGAATACTCAAAAGTAAAGTATACTTGTCTTAACATAAATAGCATTCATGAGAATAATAGATGTGCGGAATACACTTCTTCATACACTACAAATATTAACTTGTGTCTATGAGTCTTTCAACATCCTTCCAGCTGCTTCCCCCCTCTCTGATGGTGTGAAACGGACTCAAGAGCAAGTAAAAAAAAACAAACTAATAAAAATATAATTCAATAAGTCCGCTGTCCTTCCTGCATCTGTCAGTCTAAACTGTGTTGTTTTTAGTCTGGATTATGATTTAAACTTCTTCATATGTGTGTGATATTATCATACAATCACCGCACTGAGCTCTGATTGGTCAGTACGCGGTGCTTTCATACGAGTTGATCTCTTATCTGGAACATAACTTTAACATAACCTTACATTGTTCAAAGTTACGAAATCATGTGGGATAAATATTCCGAATACATAATTTAGTAATATGAGGCACCTGTTTACCAATAATCTGACTACTAGGACCCAACACCTTTTCCCAAAGGCAGATTATCTGCGGGCACTCCCACATACAATGAAATAGAGACTCTTTCTGGTGATTTAAATATGAATATAGAATAGAATATTCAGATTAAAGTGATGCAACCCAACTGGAGTGATGTAACATCTGCTTACAGCCCGGACACACCAGGAACATCAGGAGCGCATGGCGGCTGCGTTACCTGTTGTTTTTTTATTTTGGCGTCCGTGTTAAAGGGACTATTTGTAACTTTTTAATCGTATATATGTAGCAGGTCGCCACACATGCGCGCTCGCGTATGCGCTTTCGCGTGTGGCCGCTGCCTCGTCTCCTCTGCCTGCCTGCCTTCACTCAGACAGCGCGCGTTCTCGCTCAGCTCGCTCCACCTCTAGACGTGAACGCGCGCTCACTCCACACTGCAGGAGAGTTAGTTTAGCTCTGAGAATATCTAGTGAATGTTCAGTGGACGTTTGTGCAGAAATAACTGCTGCAGCTCCTCCAGACCAACAGAAGTTTCCCGTGTCTTGTGAAGTCACGGAGCTCCTCAACGAGTAACGTTATTGTCTCGTTACCGGCCAGGTGCCGGTGTCTCCCTGCTCTCTCCGGCTGCAGGCGGAGAGAGCAGGGAGACACGCTGCAGAGCTCTGCTGCATCAGCCTGCGCTGAGGCAGGAAAAGCCAACACTAAGAATCATGTTCATGGAGAGACCTTGGTCTGGTCAGCTAACATTACTGCCAAGCAGCTGAAATATAGAGTGATATTGTGGCTTTAGCTGACGTGTGTCGCCTCACTGTTTTGAGCGATGCTCGTTCAGGTATATTTAGAGCGAGCGAGCGCGAGCTCGACGCTGACTTTCGTTGATTTCACGGCCACAGGTGTCGCTGTTAAGATGCATTTCTGAAAGTTACAAATAGTCCCTTTAAGAGGTTAGAGCAGCAACACTGCCCGCGTCTCAGCTGCGTCTCTTCTAGAGAATAGAGGTCACAGCAACAACAGACAGTGAAAGTGATGTATTGACTTAACTTACTTAACATCATATCAGCTACATTACTACAGTTTCGATGTCTAGACATCTGTAGAATATGTCTTGGATAGTGAAGGTGATCTATTGACTGTATATTAACATCATACCAGCAACATTACTACAGTTTCGATGTCTATCTGTAGAATATGTTACGGAGATGAAAAAAAGTAAAGACTTATTTTTAAATCAACACTTCCTGCTTTCATTTCAAAATAAAAGCCCTCAAGCGTTTCTTCTGTGGACAGAATTCTTTCATTTGTTAACACAAGGCTTTTATTGACATGAATCATGCAGCCACCACACCACGTAGCCACAAATGCCACGCGCTCCTAACGTTCCTGTTGTGTCCGCGGCTTTAGCCATTTATACTGTTGAGGCGGTACTTATTCATCAGATTTCAGCTGATCGGGGGGAAGGTTATGTTAAATTATCGTTAGAGGCAAGCGCAAACTTTCACAAAGGTCTGCCCTGATGCAGGTAATCTAGAGGAAAGGTGTTCTTTAGTATTCACTCCAGCTAGGTTTCAGAATGCCCCAAATCACCCTCAATCAGAAAAGGTAAGACAGCAAATAAGTGTCAAAGGGGCCCAAAGACCAGAGTTTCTGTCTGAATCTGCATTAAGGCGAGGAAGGATCAGAATGACCTGGGTGTGATGTGATTCCCCACATCTCTTTAGCCCTAAAGAAAGGGTGTCGTCACACCCTAATTGGCGAAGAAAAAGGGGAAATGTACCAAGCTGCTCTCAATTCTTTATTCAGAGTGAGTCTTCACACCCTGCACAACAGGTGATCTGAATAATCTGCCAATCAACTCAGGGAACTGTGACATTCAGCTAAACAACACCCCAGAACGAGGGACTGCTCCACAGTAGTAGCTCAGACTGTGTGGTTACTGTTTGGGTCTAAGCTGAGGAGCAAGTCTGTGACCATTCTTCCTTGTTCACTCTACTTATAATAAATATCTGGCTCTTTAGCTTAGCTGCCAAATGCTCCACTATGTTCACCAGCTAGGTACTATAACCGGCTGCTGTTTGGTGCTGGTCAGGTGGCGTACGGTGGGTTTATTAGAGCTTAGAAACACTGATGAGAGTAGTGAGAGTAAACCGAAATAGTCAAGTTAACAGTGATAATTAAATATATGTGGGCTTTCACTATGAGTGACATCTTTCACATAACGCAGCAATTGTTGAAGAAAAGTATGAATTAGAACAACCTGACACAGTGCTAGCTGCTTCTCAAGTTAATCTTCAGGTTCCAAGCGTTCAGATGATGTTGGCCTGTTGACCTGCTATCTCCCCCTAAAGACCCCTTTTACCCCCCTAAAAAAAAGACTAAAATGGGTCTATTGTGGGTCTCAGAAGGTTAAAATAGTGTATGTATTTATTGATTATCAGTCCTTTCTTCTTAACATTTGAATTGTTGGAAGTGAATATTTCCAGTTGTGAATCATTTCTAACACAGAATTCATGTATGGTGTAGTCTTGGGATGCTCGTCTCCTGATGGAGCGCTCTCTGGCTGTGAAATGTCCAGATATCAGCACTCACCTGGCCGGAACCAAGAAGGTCCAGCAGGTGCTCTCCAAACCTGGAGTTCTGGAGAGGTTCTTCCCAGACCAGCCCCAAGTAGTGGAGCAGATCAGAGCAACATTCGCTGGCCTCTACACTCTAGACATGGTGAGAAAATAACACATACTAGACAGTTGTCAGAGACAAAATGAAATGAGAATAAATAGCGAATACTTTTTAAACTCTTGTGGGCTCCAGGGTCCAGAGGGTGACCGGTCAGTGGCCATGGCTTTGGCCAACCCAGCTGAGTTTGTCCTGAAGCCTCAGAGAGAAGGAGGAGGTAAGATGACATCTGCCTATGACATATATTGTCTTCTCTTTACAAGTTACTGAATGGAGCATTATGCATTTCATTGTCAAAGTTAAGACTACACATGACCTCACATGTCTCTGCTTCACCACTTCAGGGAACAATTATTTTGGAGAGGACATTATTGGAGTACTACAGGAGGTTAAAAGTGACCAAAGGAGAGCTGCGTATATTCTGATGGACTCTACTCTGCTTGTAGTGAATTAGGTGTTTACGGAGCCTATGTGAGCTATAGTTACAGCATGCATGTTGTGTAAATGATGAGATAATGCTTGATAATCATGAGAATCTGTCTTCATTGGATTTAATCACAATGCATCTGTATCTCCATACAGGCATGGAGGAGAAATGGTCCTCAATGAGGCTGTCGGTCACATTTTGAGGACAAAGAACGTCGAACACAATGATGCGGGAGGATATACAGGAAATTGTGTGTTCGACAGTCCCCTCGTCATCTGAACACTCCTGCTGGTATCTATCTATCTATGGAGTTGCAGGTTTTCTATATTGAATTGCAGCAGATTGCAGTTCCACTGGCTGAACACTGGGTGGCAGTAAAACCAAAGCATGTTTTCCACATACAGTAAACAACAGCAGCAGATCAGCAGAGTTCATACCAGGTAAACAAGGCTGCAGACTTTCTAGGAGTTTGTGTATGTCAACAGTATACATACATATTGTTTTTTTTTACTTTGACTTAATTGTTGTGAAGACTTTACACATATAATGTCAAACATTCACTTAAAATAGGTGCTGTATACAGTGGTGAAAGACGTACTCAGGTCTTTTATGGGCTGGAAAATGAGGTTAGGTTATGGAAAAGATCATGGTGTGGGTTAAAGTAAGTACAGGTGGAATACTTGGGTAGGGTTAGGGGAAAAAGGTGATTTGGGTTAAAATAACTACGGAGGTGGCGTAACTTAAGTACGGAGGTCACGTAACACAAATCAACGTTGACTTCTGGTTTCACACGGGACACGAGGTCTCCTGGTGAAAGTCTGGTGATTTTAGACCCACCATCCAACCAGACCTCCTCCCTACGGGGACTTTGTCGTTCTTTATACAGCGTCACGTGTCCTCCTGGCTCACGATTCCATGGGTTATATGCACATTGATTACGTGGTTTATATATGTATTATAATGCATTACGTTTCACATGTATAGCTACAAACAGTGTATGAGAACAGCCTGAATAGCAGCTACAATAAAACTCTTTTACTGAACGCCTCAGTGTTGTTGCCATGGTTACCTACAGTTTAATACGAGTGTATTCACATAGAACGCAAAATAAATACCTGTTATCTCTTACATAGTATCCAATACAGTACAATCCAGCCACAAACACTACCAGGGATTTAACGATTAGAAATGTTTGGTGCTGACTTGCAAGTGTGACACGTTCCAGTAAGTGACCCGGGTCATCAAACAGAGACAGGGGTCATCAAACAGAGACAGGGGTCATCAAACAGAGACAGGGGTCATCGTCCATGACGGCCGTCAGCACCAGAGAATCTCCCACAGGAAACACTCCAGCAGAACAGCTGAAGGAAAATACCTCTGTGTTTTGTTCCCTGAAGCTGTCGTCCCGGGGAGAGGGTGAATGTCAGGTTACGGATGTCAATTTTGGCAATTAGCCTAATTTACATTTGTCAAATTTGATGGTGTCAATCCTTTTTCTATGTGCAGTGTCCCCTGGTTATTATGGGAAGTTGAAACCATTACCCACTTGAGTGTCTATCATCATATTTTCCTTTAAAGAGGAACACCACCTAAATTAAGAATTCCAATATGTTATTTCCATGGCCTAGTAAAGTTCAATCAAGATTAGTGAACAGAAACCAGAGAAGTAAGTCTCAGACTTGTGGAGCTGCTTCATAGACAATGGATGGGAGACTGATTGTGTTCTCTTTTTTATAACCAGATGAGCTTTATTCTACAACTGGTGTTGTCAGTTGTGAAACAGAAATTGTCCCCATATACTCCGAACGTTTCCCTGGGTGCTCTCAGTGGTATCTGTGACATCTATCCCCACACTTTATACCCTATGACTTCACCAGTTTGAGTTTTAGTGCTCTAGTTTTTGGATTTGGGAGAGAGTTGTTCATGTTTACTCGTATTTTTTGGACTGTCTTAGACCGTAGAAATAACACGGACGGATTTTGAAAATAGATGTAGTTCTCCTTTAACTTTCAGGCAATATGTCTGTTCCCATATGATTGTTCTCATTATGACTGTAAGAGTGTGCATATACAACTCATCAGCCAGTGACAAACAAGGACAACAGCCTGCAGACAGTAGATTGAGTTATGTTTATTAGATTTGTATGGGTGGGATAGGGCAGAATCCCCGTAATATTTTTTCTTAAAATCCCAACTCTAACTGCTCACTATCCCGCTCCAGACCAAACATTCGCAGTGTAATAAGCCAGTTACGCAAGCACTGGCCCACTTAGCCGGTGACCTCTCTCTCTTAAGTGTGAGTAGAGAGTGTGTGGATTAGAGTGTGTGCGTTGCTCAGGCAGAGGACAGCGGAAGAGAATCAGGAAGTGGGTCACGGCAGGATGGAATGGGTTAGAGTCACCCTGCGCTCCTCTGCTCCGGCTCCGCAGAGACGAAGGTTGGGGAGCAATGATGTCAGCAAAGATTTGGATATGTGTGTGTTGATGTTGTTAATCAAAAACAACGTCTTGTACAATGCATATGTCCTCTGGAGACACAGAGAAGACACCACACAGGCTACACTGCATCCTATTCACAAGAATAGCTGGAAGTAAGAGCAATAACAACATGTCCCCCCTGCCTCTCATTGTACCTTTGCTTTTTACATCCTCTAAGACCACAACTCTCAATGTCCTGTTGTGGAATCAGGGCTGGTTTTCCTCTCTGAATGCTAGACAACGTAGATGAACTGAGCAGCAGGATACGGAGTCATCAGGATCAAATTGACTGACAAAGTCGTGAAAAAAAAAAAAATGGAATGATAGAATAAAGCAGCTGTGATAGATGACAGGAAGTAGACCTCTGGGGTCGGGTAGGATGACGGTTAATACACTTATCAAGTAAAAGATGACAATTTAATGTATCATTTATGGTTCATGTTTCAGGAAGGAAAATTCCATTAAAACATTAAAAAACCCTAAAAAGCATGTTATTGGTTAATTTTTTCGTGTTTCACATTTGACCCTGAAGTGTAGCAAGTATTTGCAAATAATTACTCAAGTGTTTGCTTCACTTGAAAACAAGCACTTTTCCTATGTAATCTGCATTTGTGCCCTTCTTGTGCTCTGCCAGATGACACTGTCGTGTTCATGAGCTAAGAGCTAAGAGCCAGCGCTACAGAGTGCTGATAATACTGTCGAGCTCAACCTTCTATCGGGATAAAGGTCTGAGTTTTTCCACTTTTATATCTGTCTCATTATCTCTGTCTGCATGCACTGCTACTGGTGTCTGACACTGTGTCTGACAGTGCAGTGTGCGTTTGTGCACATACATTCACATTTGTAGAGTTCATATCATCACTCGGTCTCTTTGCATGGTTCCTTCTGATATACTCTCAGTCTACTGTTGTGAAAGGATCCAGTAACAGCCAAGACAGTGACAGATAATTTCAACACATGGAACTCCCATGTACATTCCAATGACAACACACACACACACACACACACACACACACCTGAGTTGGCTCAGAGGAAGGCGTACAGCCTCACACACACACACAACAAGCCAGCAGGAAGAGTCGAGGTCAGTTCCTGTTTTTGTACCTTTTTGAGCTCTTCATTACTATAAACTGCAGAGCGTATAATCCCCCGTTTCCTCAGTTTCCTCTGCTATTACTGGCTGATTAACAAACAGCCCAATGGAAAGTTCAGGCAGTACAGTCAGGGCAGCTTTATGTAATTGATGGTCAGCTGCTACTGACAGGCTCTCCCTACTCAGCAGTTACTATCAGCCTGGCTGGAGCCAGAGAGACTGCATGAGAGCGGGAAATTCATGACATTATTTTATTCACTGCTGGAAAATGAGCCATTTAAAGAGGGAACAAAGGGTGTTTAAATGTGCTTGCTCCTACAGCATGATCACTGGGAATGCTCATGAGCGCATCCAATCAGAATGTGTGTCAGTGTATAAAATGGGAAGCAGGTAAAACCATGACACCATCAGGGGTTAATAATGCATTAATTATGGTCCCATTCTATTTAGTGTGTCAGGTATACAAGGGCCCTGGCCCACCTGAATGGAACTGGGCAATAATTCATGTTATTAATTACACTAGTAAAGACACTAGTTACCACATTTCTATTTATTTTATTCCATCTAGCCGGAGTTGTAGTACAGTTGTAGTCTAGTTGTAGTCTAGTTGTAGTAGAGTTGTAGTCTAGTTGTAGTAGAGTTGTACTAGAGTTGTAGTCTAGTTGTAGTAGAGTTGTAGTCTAGTTGTAGTAGAGTTGTACTCTAGTTGTAGTAGAGTTGTAATAGAGTTGTAGTCTAGTTGTAGTAGAGTTGTAGTCTAG
>CAKAOH010027464.1:0-55988 GCA_916701665.1 Sebastiscus tertius | reverse complement strand
GGAAACCAGAACTAACAGGGAAAGACTAAACACTGGTTACTAACTGAAGTTAGAAAGAGGGAGAACTGAAGGTGTTCACCCTCTGGAAACCAAAAAATAAAAGGGAAGGGCCCAATGCTGGTTACAAACTCAAGTTAGAAAGAGAGTGAACTGAAGGTGTTCACACTCTGGAAACCAAACACAAAGTGAGGGAAAGGGAGGAGCTGGGTGTGGCTTGCTTTTCAAACCCTGCCCATCCCAGCTGAGCCCAATCTCTCTTAATGAGGAGCCTGCCAGCAGAGCAGCTGCTGTCACTTAAGAGGAATTCAAATGATCTTGTCAGTCAAACAGAAACACAAAATGAATCAAAAACATACTAAACTTTTAAAAAAGGATTCATAGACAATGTGTTTATCTCAGAAAAGGTTATATTAATGTTTTTTTTAATTGTGAGTTTCCCTTTTTCTTACTAGTGTCATTGTTTTTTGTGACCAGACACTGTTGGCTAATTAAGGGTGGGGGAGCATAAAATTCATCATAGGGAGAAGTCTTAATAATCACCTTTAACTATTGTTAACATTCAAATGTTTGCTGTGTTCCTGTTAGGATCAGGTTTCAGTGGGAATTTCACTTGTTGGTTTATCCAACCCCCACGCAGTGGTTCAGTCCAGTTAGGTAACCCCCATGCAGTGGTTTAGGCCACTTAGGGTGGAGCCAGGTGAGTTATATAAAGCCACTCAGGTATTGACTGTGGGAGAGCTGTTGGTAGCAGCTTGCTTTGAGGCTGGGTTCTTTCAGTTAGTTTTTCAGCATATTTACTTTTTGTTAATTTAGGGCTTTTGTTCTCGTCCTCTTTTTCTTTAATAATTAATGAAGTAATTTTTGGTTAATAAAACCACTACCTTTTCTGCACATACTTTTGCCTTCTCAGCCATTCTTAAATTCATCATCTTTTCTTTTCTGCTCCCCTCCAGTGTCAGACAGCCACACTAAAATCCTTCATTTATGTAGAATTACTACCAGTAATGCTAAAACAACCTTGATATGTACATGGTTACATTGATAACTATGTTTAGTTTTGTTGTCAAAACACAACCACAACCTTTTCATGGTAATGCCGTGGTACGTAATGACACACTAAATGCCTAAAATGTGTTATCATGACATGCAGAATGTCCTTAAAATGTCATGCTATTTTATAAGCCTTACCTTGAGATCAGGTTGGGCAATTCTAGATGGCTGCATCTCTACAGCAATATTTAAAGTTGGCTAACGTTAGCCACCCTAAGCTACTGGTCATACCAGACTAACAAAGACTGTAGCAGCAAAACCCCCGAGTGTGTCAAATTTAATAGTTGTGGTTGGTTTTATTGCCCATCAATTCAACATTTTATAAGGAAGAGGAACAATTTGTTTATATATATATATATGGGCTTGTTTTGCAGTTTGAGATGTACTTATTGATATTGTAGTGTTATATAATAGTTGGTTTAAATTAATGACATGCAGAGTCAAACAGGATAATGTCAACACAATTATGAAATATAATGTATACTGTGTAGGATTTTCAAACTGAAAATTGCTTCAAAGTAATGAAATATACAATCCATTAGTGAAAAACGTATGTACTTCTGTGTCTAAATTGTGTTCGTACCAAAGAGAAATTTCAAAATACGAGAAAATTGGTGAATACGAAAGTTTTCCTAAATCACTCGTACAAGCCACTGCACAAATCCGTTCATACGAGTGGTTTTTGCATGACGTCCAATGTAATATTCCTTCTCTGAAAAGTTAGTCTCAGTTTAATCGCACAGTCCCGCTACTGTATAGGGAAATTAATTCTGAACAACTCTTCAAGTGCTTTCCTCACACTAGTCGAGATGCACTGCAGCCTGACTTCCTGTCATCGAAAGGCTCTGTTCAAATCTTCTAGACTTGACAACACCTACTGTAAAATACAGAGGTGCATACTACATTTTTAAGTAGAAAAGACACTTCACTTGAGCAGATTTAGTCACAACAAGATATCCATGAGGGGGTTGCTGCCGTTACTACTAAACTAACAATCTCGATTTAGTAAGTGAGTGGGCTTTTGGGTTGTCTCATTTTGAAGTTAAAAACTGCTTTGGTGTCTTTACTGCTGGCTCCCTTGGCCAGACATTAAGCACAAACTATTAGTTTGCAAATGCAAATTAGAAGCCCTGTTCATTTCCAGTAATCCCTCTTATGTTCGGCATTGAGGTGTGCAGGTGTGTGTGTGTGTGTGTGTGTGTGTGTGTGTGTGTGTGTTTTCCTGAACAAAGATGTTTTGACTGGTGTGATGCCTAATCTAAGGTGCAATCCTTAGGCATTATTTTTTCTGCAAGGTACCAAGGCCGTCCACGGATGAACCGCAGGGTGATTCACAATGTGATTAACACTTTCTCGCATGTCTCTTATTGTCTTATGAAAGGCTTTTTGAACACCTGAATAGGTTTCACATAACAATATATGTGACACAAACAAAACTGCCTTGATTTGAAATGACAAAGAACAAGATACTGTATAGGTTACCATGTTGAACGTCCATCTTTAGCTATATGCATGGATTGCCTTGGCCTTGTTTTTTTTTTCCTCTGGACCCATTTCTTTGTACATTGGTTAACTATTCAAGATTAATATCAGTCAGCTCAAATGCTCGTGTTTATTTCTTTCTTCAGTTCTTCAAATACAAGCGAGGTATTCATTTTTAGCCAGTGTTGGGTAGAAAGGTGCTGAATGCGAGATTGGGAGCATTTCTATTGCCTCTGCACAGGTCTCAACATGGCGACGGCTGAGCCGGCGGCTAGTAGCTAATGGTGCTAACAACAGCAAAAGTGCTGAAAGAGCTAATAGTGTTAACCTAGGGGAGGAACCGGGGGATGGGTGCTTCACTTCCGCAATGGCCGTAGTGCCAACAGGTTCTTATCCCAAGGTTTAGGAAAAAACGTCATGGTTTGGTTTTAAAATTTCTATGTCAACAAAACACGGAGAAGCTCAGATTAAATCACACACTGAGGGAGAGTGACTTTATTATCTGCTCAGGTAGGCATTACTCCACTATATCTTTACATAGGCAATAATTGTTGGCAGCTATATTAAAGCTGCAGTGGGTAGAAATGGAGCAAATATGATGTCACTATATCCTGACAGTAGTGCATGAGACAGTTAATCTGAAAATACTCATGTGCATCTGTGTCCTCCGGTGAGCCTAACGTCATCTACAATATTTCAGACCGGAAAAAAATAAACCAGTCAGAGCTGATCTGGAGTTTGCCACTGAGCTTCTGTCTATGAGAGGCATGAGTCAATCACTTGTGAACTCCGACCAAACAGTCAAACTAGGGAGCGCTGATCAAATATGAATCAATATCCTGTTACTGTATTGTCTATTTCTCTCCTAAAATGTTTTCAGAAACATCTTGTAGTGTACTGTTTAGCTGCAAAATGAGTTTGTGACCCGGCTGCCATGTTGAGATCTCTTGAGGAAATACCAAGCACCGCCCACCAGCCAGAGCACAGCCAATAGGAACGCTCTCTCTGGAATGACCTGTGATTGGTCAAAGTCTTCCGTCACAGGCTAAATTTTCTAAAGCCTGGAAACAGAGCCATGAAGAGGTGCAGAAGTCTAGTTTTCTCTCACAACACTTGAATTACAATATGCTGAGAGGTGGTTATTATGGAAAGCTTTAATGCTCTGATATCATTTTTTTTTTTTTTTTTTTTTTTTTTTAAAAGCACAACAGTATCCAATTTGTATCTGGAAATAAGTAGCAAAACTGTGCTTTTGTTGTATAAAAATGACAAAGGTGGTCTGCAGAATAGCTAAACATGTTTGTTCAATTTGTGATAAAGCAGGTGCTCCTTTAGAGAAAGTATCACCAGTTACTGACTAAAAGAGAAATGTATCACTACAGATTCCAATCTATCCTCTGCCTGTTTTTTTTATATTATTGTATACAAACCTCACGCGTCACTTTAATTGGACCTCTTTCGTGCTTGTAGCAGTTTCTTCCCCGGTTGTAAAATCCACCATATAGCCTTGCAGTCACAATCTGACTCGTCACCAGCGTGCTTACTTGAGGTCTACTGCCTGAGTGTAAGGTATCTTGACAATCAGATCAAGCATTTATCAGAGGAAGCAAACATCAGTTACACGTGTAAATTACCTGCAGTAATATAGGATATCTTATCATACCAATGTAACACATTTTGTTTCCTGTCAGCTAATGCCTGTAAACCATCAAGGAAATCCTTGCAAAATAAAAAAAGAAAAGAAATTGGTGACATATGTGGAGGCAGCAACCAAATGATTATTTTAAGATGCGCAGGGGAGCGAGCTGAAACAACTTTCTGACAGTTTCATCATGCATTACTACACAGCAGTTCCTCCCAAAATTGACATTGTTGGCTCTGATCAAAGCCCAAACAGGGCTGTGACATTCCGAAAGAAGTGTTTCAAATGATTTCTGTGACAGAGAGCATAGTTTCGAAACACTGACAGTGCTTCAAAGGATATAATGTCGAAGTGAGACTGTGTAGGTGCATGCATAGGCCTACAGTACGCGAGCGAGCCCCGGCGCGTGCTCGCTGACAGTGGGTCGCTTACGTCGACATTGGTAATTCCAATTCCTAAAACTCTTTACAATGCATGGCACTTATTTTTTAGATGTCGTCATCGTATTTTTTTTTCCCCGCTTAATCTACCTCATCACGTCACACGTTTAAAATTAAATGACTTGCAGTGCTGATGTGTATATTTCATCATGCCTGTTGTTTAGTTTTCTTTCCCTCTGTGATGAATCTGAGCTGTGCCCTTGTTGAGGCATTGTCTGCGGGTAGCACAGTGAGTCTGACTGATTGATGGCAGACAGTGGCTGTCACCCCTGGAGAGTAAGCATTTCTGTGTCGTCTCCCCACTGAAGGTCCTGTTGAGCTTGTTAAGGGAGAAAACACTTTTTGTTTATAGCCACTCTGACGGCACCGGCTGACAGCTCCTGCTGAAGAGGAGAGAGAATGAGAGAGAGACTCCCTCTGGTACACTGCTCTCTCTTTCTCTCTCTCTCCTCCCTGTCTGTCTCACCTTCCCATCTCAATCCATCCATCCCCTCGCCTGTCTCTCCTCCTCTTCTGTATCACTCTGGTGTTGTGAAATCTGTTGATGAGCATGACGATTTAAAATGCTAATGTGGAGTCCCTACGCAAAAAAAAAGTGAGAAATCCGCCTCACCCATCTGGACAGCATTAGGTGAATGAAACAAAACCAGAAACACAATTTTCCTACAGCACCAACAAACTTGGTTCAATTCCCAAGTCATGGAAATAACAACTCTTCTACTATGAAGGAAGACTCACTTTCCAGAGTGTTTTTTTTTTTTTTTTTTTTTTTTTTTTTTTTTTTCCCACCATGACCAAACATTACCTAAACCAAAATGCTGCAGTTACCTGACTCTTTTGTTGCACATAAACAAATCAAAGAGGCTTTTTGTATTTATGGATCAACATTCAGGACTTGCATGCTCTGAATATTTGACAGGCAGCCTCTTTAAATTTTACAAGAGTAAGTGCCAATATGACAGGCCGGGCAGCTCTGCTGCAAATCAACCGTATATGCTACAACTTTGCAACTTCCACCAACATGCAGGCCCAAGTCAGCAGAAATGTGCATATGCTTCAACCTGGCAGGAATTGAGCTCCATTATGTTTTTTTTCTCAAAACTGTCTCCTCATTTTTTGGTCACCAAACTTGCTAAGCTAAATCTTCAGAGTGTCCTCCACAAAAGATCCAGCCCAATTATTTATTTTTTTTTAACTGCAAATTCTTAGTATTAAACAAATGTATGTGGATATCTTGTGTTGGTAAACACAAGCACGTTTTGTAAGTGGGTGTCTAAACAGAGAGCTGTTCTGCGGTTTTCCAAGTGAACAAACTCAGATCACCGGATCCAGAATCACAGTCAGATGAAATTATCCCGCTGCAGCCACTGGTGAAAAAATGGAAATATGTACTGAGGCAATAAGCTCTCTTCTGGGAAAGCTTAAAGGAGGGGAATAAACAACATCTAAAATTAACGAAGGTGAAAGTGCCCAAATGCGTTCTCTCCTCCATCTTCTGAAGACACCCACCACCCCCTCCTTCTTCCTCCATCTATTTATGTAGTCACCTCGACTGGGAAGCACTTCAAGCGAGGCCTCTTTTCACTCCCAGATGGGCTCACCAGAGAGAGCTGTGTGTGTCTTTATCTGTGTTTGTGTATATGTGTGTGTTTCTGAAGGGGGGAGAGGATGTGGAGTGCAAGGGAGGTTGGTGTGATTTGCGGCTGTATGCCATTTGAAGTTATAAAGCCAAGCGTCTGAACACGACCCGACACTGACTCATCTGCTTTTTGATCACGCTGCACCTGATGTGAATTTTATTTGTGCCACTGAAAGAGCAAGAGGGAACCCGCGTGCCTAGACCCCATCCTTCCTCCGCCCACACCAGAGGCCTCCGCGTATCCCCTCTCGGGCTCTCGGGATGGGGGTGGCGGGGGGTTTCGGTGTCCCAGAGCAGCGTGGGAGGGGGGGGAGTCGGGGGAGGTTGGGTCACGCGGAAGCTCCCCCTGAGCCGTGAGCAGGGGAAGGCCTCAGATTCCTGGTGGTTGTACAAACACTGCCATTTAAAATAAAAGAAACATGAAAGCCCGTTTGATGTTCAAGGGGATTCACCTTGCTCTCGACAGCAACACGAGCACAAGCAACAAGCGGGAAGGCGACGCTTTTGAGCCGCTTGTGGACGGGCAGATGTGGTCAAAGTGGCGTGAGGACTCCCTCAAAGGGGTGACCTTCTTTTGGGAATGTCTCATCTGTCAAGTAATTACACTCATTTCAGTCAAAACTCTCTGCGACACAAGTTGTCTTTTGATACACTGTCAGGACGCTTATCTCACAATATTCCTTGTCACTGTTTAACCCAGAGTAGCATCATGCAATATTTATCCCGATGGCAGTAGTCTACCCACATACAGCCGTCACTGTCATGCAGCTAGCTGTTGAAAGCTTTGCAGTTCACCGGTTTAACAGCTTTGGGAGTATTCCCACACTGTGCCCTTACTTTGGCGCTCTCAAGGCATCTATCCAAAACTACCAAAATTCTCACTGCGTAGGCGACGCCGCATGCTTTAGAGGGTTATAAAAGCAAGTTTTGTGAACAGCAACAGGATATTGCTGGAGAGGTTGTGTAGGTGCAGCGTGTCCGCCACTTGTCTGACAGGTAATAGAAGAGTCTCAGAGAGAGAGCGCAGCAAACAGGGATGTGAGCGCGTTCAACTGGGTTCTTGGACAGAACATAACAGAAAATAAAGCGTTTCCCCCTCCTTCAATCCTTATCAGATGTCACTACAAAGCGCACATGAGGAAATGTCAGTATGTGTGCACGGTTGTGCATGTGTATACAAAATTGTGTGTGTGTGTGTGTGTGTGTGTGTGTGTGTGAGAGAGAGACAATGAGGGAGCAATGGCGGTAGAGCCAGCATTGTAGCAGACATGATTACGTGCCTTGATCTTTCCTATGGCAAGAACAAGACCTCAATCTCTCGCTATCTCCCCTTTAATCAAATCCCTACCTTTTTTGCCTCCCTGCCACAAAACTGTCACAGGCTGAAAATAAGCCCTTTCCTTATCAAAGAGCCAAGGGTTCAATTGATTTTCAGGCTAGGAGAATTTTTATTCAGAAACTTTGAAGCATAAAAAAAAAAGAGAGAAGAGAAAACACCTGCATCCACCCATCAGGCAAATTACTTCTGACTTTTAATTTATTTCGGCAGGAAATGGAAAGCTACATCCTAACCACAGTCAATAGGGGGACCGGGGAGGAGAGGTGTAATCAGGCGGCTCACCAACTCCAAGGCCTCCATCCTGTCACTTTTAATAGCCACTCAGACCACACAATCTGCTCGGCCTGATATGCTCACGCCATTCCCATAGCCGCAGCCATCTCCGCCTCCTCTTCCTCCTCCTTCTCCTCCTCCTCCGTGTCCTTCCTAATAACAACTGAACATTTCCACACTTCCCTGGTGCCTCACATGAAACAAATCACAGCCAAAGTACTTTCTACCTTCCTTGTATCGCTGTGGATGGTAGATTTAAAATAGGGATGGGGAGATTGGCAAGTTTCATTTACATTCTGAGTGCCATTCCTGGCTTTGATACAAAGAGAGATTGGATTTAAAGTAGCCAACTGGGCTTCCTGTCCAGTTTGGGGTTTTAGTCTGGCTGGCAGCGCAATAGCGTATTAGTTTATAGCTTATTTTTAGCCATGCTAACGACATGGCTCTATTGGTGGCAATGACGATCTGCCAATAGTCCACCACATTGGTTCAGCGACAACTATTCAATACATTGTCATGACGTTTTGTATAGATGATTCAATAGATTCATGGTCCCCAGAAAATGAATCCTAATTTGAATTTGGTGATCCATGCACTTTCCCTGTAGCACCACCAGCAGGTCAAAATTGTCACTTATCTAAACATACATTAGATGGCTTGGCATACCATTTGGACATTAAAGGTCCCAAGAGGACTCATAGCAACTTTGCTGATCTCCTGACTTTTCCTCTAACAACTCCTGGGAATGACAACAGGCTAGGTTCCAAGACAATGTACTAAACCTACTTTTTGTGATCTTTGAATTATTCCTCTAGTGCCACCATGAGGTTGACATTTGTGGTTGAGGGAGAAATATCTCGATAACGAAAGACATGTGTATGAAATTTGATACACAAATGCATGTCCCCCACAGGATGAATTGTACAGATTTTGGAGATGCCCTAGCTTTTTCTCTCGCACCACCATGAAATTGACATTTGTGGTTCAGAGTCAAATATGTTAGAGATAGAGAGATAGAGAGATAGAGAGATAGATAGAGAGAGATAGAGAGATAGATGGATAGAGAGAGAGAGAGATAGAGATAGATAGATAGAGATAGGATGTATTGCTGTGAAAACATCCACTTTTAATTGTCATTGTGAGCTTGTTGGCATGATAATGTTAGTTTATGGCTCAAAGGACCCCTGTGTCAATGTACATACATACTTTTAGTCTTTATGTATTAATGCGTTTTGGTTATATATATATATATTTTTTAATATCACATTCTGTAATAATTGCTGTATACTTGCTACATTTTTTTGGGGGGAAATAAATAAAAAACAGAAAATTGTCTGATATGCGACAGTGCTCATATGACAGAATTGGACTGGTGCTCATATGACAGAGAATTGGACTAGTGCTCATATGACAGAGAATTGGACTGGTGCTCATGCCATTTGGGCCAGCAGGTGAATCTTGTCCTGAGTATCCCTGGCTTCCAGATCAAGTTTTATCTACAAGCCGTTCGCTCTTCCAGCGCCTAATGAAGCTCTCTGAAAGGAGATTAAATGGCAGAGAGGGACAAAACAATAACCATTACCAGTCACCTTCATTTTGCTTCATCCGTTAACATACTGGGCTGCTGCTGCTATGCGGCAGCCACCACTCACAAAGCCTTGCATACATTAATGTAAAATAGCAGGATGTGAACATGTACTTATGATTAAAACTGTCATGGAACTAACACATGAAAAATACACACAATCTACATTCGGCTCAGATTATTTACTCAATAAAAGGCGCTGAAAGAAAAGCTGTAAGTAAGACGTGTTGTTAGCGAGGCATTCAGTTGCTGCCAATTCAAATGCACAGCAAACATGTTCCAAAAGGGTTTAGGCAGATTTATTAGCCGTTTCTATGAGGGATGTCAGGGCACGATGCATCATCAATCACAGTACCATGCTAAAGCTCAGTGAAAAACATCATACCTTTAGCATTTTAAATGCATTTGACTTTGGTGTAGGAGATGATAAGAGGTTCATATAGAACACATTTCATGTGGTTCTTCCACACTTTGCTTTTGCAGCAGCACGTTATCTTGCTTTGCACCGCAGATCAGCAGAGACTTTAACCTTGTGTGAAGACAGATTTGCATCCAGCATCCAAGTGTCATCCCGTTTCAATCAATTGGCTCTTTTTACAAAGAGATCTCGAGCAGCTTTTAACTGGGTTCCAAATAGAACACACTGATACTGGATCCAGTCTGCTGGCAAAACTGGCTCTGAAATTTAAGATGTTAAGATCTCCATTGAAAATGTGTGAACTCATCAGTCTCTCGATGGTTTTCTTCCCCTCCTTTGAATACAGCGGCTTGGGATCGATCATCCATTATTCTTGAATTTCATTATGTGGGAGGAACAGTATCAGTAAACAACATAATACAAAGTTTACGGTACAATAGGGGAATGTATGAAAAGGCCACCTGGATACTCTTTTGTTGCTCGTATACACCAGACCAATTTGCGTTCATTATAACTGTCACTATATTTTATAAACTGACATTTGCACAGTGGGTAGAGTAGCCAAAAACTGTACTCAAGTAAAAGTACTGTTACTTTGCAAAAGTAGAAATAAAAGTAGTCATCACTACTACACTGTCCTACTTGAGTGAGTACAAAAGTATTTACTGAAAGTTACTTGGGTAACGACTTGTCATCTCATCACAAATAAATACATCCATGTTCACTTCTCTAATTTTACCTGAGGAAGACCATCTGCTGTTGAAATAATTCCAGTCATATCAACATCAAATAATAGAAAGTAGTATGCCAGTGTATTTTTTTTATTTTTTTTTAAATTACTAGTCATAATCTCCTGATTAGATAACCTGTCACATACACCAGAAAATGCTCCCAGTCTGTATCTCATATGTGAGATCACAAAATATTAGTACATCAATAATTAAATACTATATTAAATATCGTGAGCACTATTTGAAAGCCTTAACGTTACAACTTCAGCCCTGCTGCTTTGAACAGAGTCATGTGGACGTGCGGCTGCGGTAGGATAACAGACCTGGGACCAGCTGACCACCTGCCTCTTAACGGATCATGAATGCATAAAATAGATGAATAACAATAGCGCAATGAATGAATGCATGCAAATGTAACAGAGTAAGAGTAATGGTTGTTCTCTAAAACATCTACTCATGCAAGAATAAAGTATGTTGCATTTAAAACTATTCTGACAAGTACAATTTTAGTCCAAAAAGTTAAATGTACATGTAACAGAGTAAACGTAACTCGTTACTACCCTCCTCTGCATTTGCTAGACAAATGTATTCCACTAAGACATGATGTAGATGTATACAAGCCTAGTTCAAAAATGACTCATACAGTACAGGGATGTACTTTTAATATTATAATTATATCTCCAAGGAGGTTATTGAATTGTATTTTGCATAACCGGTATTTGCACGGACGAGTAGTGCATACACAAGCATTAGACTGTGTTTTAAATGGTAAGGTTTTAGCAAAGATGCATGTGTTTGGAAGTAGTGAGCATCCGACTGGATAAATGAGACTTGGACTATTCTGCACATATGTTTTGACAGCCTTGCTCTTAAATGTGGCCCCGAATTCCTTCATCAAGACTTTTCATTCTTTGTTCACCGTGGAGGCATGCAAGAAAAAAGTTTTCTTCAAGAATTCAAGGTAACGCAGGTGAGTATTTGATATATGAATGGTAATTTTTTGGGGGTGAAGTATTCCTTTACATAGTGGGAATCTCAAGAACTTTTAAATCAAGACTTGTTTGCCCATGCATTTACGGGTTAATCAATATGGTGAGAAACATGCTTCCAGGAGAACAACCAAGGTTACTTTGCTACATAAATGTCTTAAAATGAGGAACATTCTGGTACTGTCAAAAGTAGTAGTCTTTCTAGCTGTCTAATCTCTTGTTTCTATTCAATGCACATTATTACTGTACGTGCTGTACAAAAGTTCAAGCAAGTTCAACTCTGGACGCAGTGCCGCACCTGCACTTTTGCTCTGACCAGCAGGAATTAATTTCTGCATGGTGTTGGTAATTGGAAAAAAATACAATTTAAAAAAAAATAAAAATAAATAAAAAAAATAATTGAAAAATAATTTAAGACCCCTTGACTGGAGATTGTGTACCTCATCTTTAATGCAAATCAGCCACTATGTGACAAAGTTTGGAACTACAATGGCATTCAAATGCCTTCATGGACCAATGAAAATGAAGTATCAGTGGCACTCACGTGGTTTGCGGGTGTGTGAGAGATCAGGATGCAGGGTTGCCTGCAGCACAGCTCACAGGCATAGATGATATGGAACTCCTGCCACCCTCTGAACTGGACCCTCCACACACAAACACACACATCCCTGTACTTCTATGTTTGTGAGGACCCTCGTTGACATATGCATGACCTACACTGTGAAGAATTTCCCAGTAAAATAACAGTAAAGAACTGGCAGCAGGGTTGCCTTTGTTACTGTAAAATTTACATTATTATACTGTTGATGAAATTTACAGCTTTGTACAGTTAATGAAAAATACTGTTTTTTGTTTTTTTTTATTAATTTCACAGTATTTTACAGTTAATTTACTGTTTAAAGATACATTATATAGCTGTTTTTCACCTTTCTTTTACATTGTCTTACTGATTTGTTTTAATGCACTATTTAGGTTGTATTTTTTTACATACATTTTAATAACCATTATTTTTTTGCCTGGATTAATGGATTTAGCAGGTTACAGACATAGGAACAGTCACACTAAATACAATTAAAGGCACTTGTTAGGAAAAAGGCTATAATAGACTTGTTGACACTTTTACCACAATGTTTTTTATATAGCTGGCTACAAGCACAGAATGAAAACCATAACAACATGTGAGTGAAGAACAATAAAGCTAATTCACTGATTTTCCAATCATGTACAAGCCTCACATGTGCAGATCAGGTCCCAGTATTAAAACAATACTGCATGAAACTGTTACTTATGATACTTTAGACAGTTGATCAACAGTAAAGTGCTGTTTTTTAAGAATGCATTATAGTTCAGTTAAAAAAATGTGCGTAATTTAACTTTTTTTTTTTTTGTATTAACAGTAAAGCACTGTTTTTAGCAATAACAGGTTAATACTGTTGAAATCCTGCTGTAAATTAACAGCAATTGTTTAGTGTAGCCCCTTACCCTAACCTTAACCATCACAACTGAATGACCTAATCTAAACTCAATCTTAAAAGCAAGTCTTAACCCTAAAACAGGTCGTTGAAGAAGTGAGGACCGGCCAAAATGTCCTTAATCTGTTAGTTAAAATCTTGTTTTCATCCCGACTATGTAGCAAGAACATGAACACACATACGCAATTTCATCAAATAACCACGAATAAGAAAAACAAAAGAATCTTTTGAAAATTGACACTGCCACCCTTTGACTGCTTTAATGGGGCAGATACAAGAGTAAGGTTTCATGCAAGCTTTGGATAATTGGGGTCCCCCCACTGATGAATAAGCAGCACACGTATTAACACAGTGCTGATTTATCGTTCTCTCCCTTTGTGTTGTTTCTGCTGGTTAGTGTTTGATGGATGGAGCTTTTACATTTGTGTAAACATGATATTTCAAAAGGAAAATATCTAATAATGACATTTAATGACTCCATACATTTGAAAGGCCTCGCTTTCCCTCATTCACGCCATTGGTGAGAAAAATATTCCCCACGATGCAGAACACTTTTGCTCATATATAATATAGTAATTATGCTGTTGCTGGTGATTTTCATGAGGAAGAAGGTTATTTTGTTGTTTATGTACAGCTTTGCTTTATTCAAAATATTACGCTACATTAGGACCTTTTATTTGTTGATGCATTATCTAATTGCGACTCTTTACCACTGCAATTTAGTTGTAATTGGAATACAATGTGTCAAAGCTTTACAATGGTGGTTATCCAAACAGGCATATATACCTGCAATTTAGTATGTCTATCTGAGCCTGCTTTGCCTCACTTGTGTGCATATGAACCATACAATAATAATAAATAATGCACATAAATTATAGGACATTTGTGTTTTCACTTGTCACATATGAAATATCTGAAAAACATCTGCCTGTATCATGTGAATACATTTCATGTTTTTTTTCTCATATCATCATTATCATGTGAATTTACATGTTATATATCCAGCTATTTCACATAATATAACCCCAATGTCCAAAAACCTCTATTTGATTATGCATATTATATTAATTTATGTAATGAATGTAAGTAAATTCATCTTATATACAATTATCATTGTACATGTGATAAACCACGTCATTATCAATGTGTTAAATGTAGTGTAATGTCATAAATGTCACATGTGACTGTCAAATTTCCCATAATGTATCTCAGATTTTGACATCAGCAGATATCATGTCAAATATAAAAATAATCAAACATTCATGTTTAAGATATGTAAATATTTGTAATATGTGTAAAATATTATGGTATGTACATTGATTTTTTTTTTTATGATTTTCAGCTCTATTACATTTATCACATATTTCACATAAAAGACCACATGAACCAATCAGAGCTGTCAATTGATTCAAATATTTAATCAATTGATTGTCCTTAGTTAATTGTGATTAATCGCAATTTTTGTTTTTAATCTGTTCAAAATGTACCTTTTTTAGAGATTTGTCAATTATTTACTACTTTTATCAACAAGGGATTTGGGCAAATATGCTTGCTTTATGCAAATGTATTTATATATCTATTATTGGAAAGCAATTACAATAATACGATAATACTTTTAATGTCGGACAGGTCTGAAATTTGTCTTGCATCATAGTGGCTCCATTTAACAAAACAATGACAGATATTGTCCAGAAACCCTCACAAGTACTGCATTTAGCATAACATAATATGCTCAAATCATAACATGGCAAACTGCAGCCCAACAGGCAACAACAGCTGTCAGTGTGTCAGTGTGCTGACTTGACTATGACTTGCCCCAAACTGCATGTGATTATCATAAAGTGGGCATGTCTATAAGGGGAGACTCGTGGGTACCCATAGAACCCATTTTCATTTTCACATCTTGAGGTCAGAGGTCAAGGGGTCCTTTTGAAAATGGCCATGCCAGTTTTTCCTTGCCAAAATTTAGTGTGAGTTTGGAGTGTTATTTATCCTCCTTCGCAACAAGGTAGTATGACATGATTAGTACCAAAGGATTCCTTTGATTTTTCTGGTTTCATATGATGCCAGTATCTTCACTCTAGCTTTAATCACAAGTTGTGTTAATGCAAAATTATTGGCGTTAACATACATTTGTTTTAACTTTGTCAGCCCTAGCACTTATGAATTAATCATGTGAAAACTCTGAACCATTTTTTCACATGTGATAAAATCGCATTTTTTTTTTTTTTTTTTTTTTTTTTTTTTTTAAGAGAAACAAAAAAGTGCATGTTTTAATTATGTGAACATCTCTACTCATTTATTTTTTTTCCCATTTAGAGAGTATCCTGCTTTCAGCTCTCCGACCTTCAACTTGACAGTGAAACTAACCACGCACATTACAACCCTTTATGTTCACATGAAGCACTCCAATACATATTAAACACATTATACCACTGACACCAACAGGGTGCCGTGTTTTTTTGTACAATAGTAATAACATTGTCTACAGCGGTACACTGCAGAGAGATGACAGAGCTGTCTTGTTTTATATAGAACCACGATTTTACCCCCTGTTGAGGTGCCCTATCATCTCTATGTTATCTATTTATTTTTTCTATCTCTCTCTGTCACTTTCCGACTCTTGTTCTCTCTCTCCCCGTGTGTGGTTGGTGTGATGTTTTCTCGTTTCCTCTGTCAGAAGTGGTCTCTGGAGTTCAGAGATGGAGAGTGTATCAGGGGTTCGTGTCTCATTACTGACGGCAGATGAAAGTAAAAACACCCAGATCAAAACATCTGTTAATTGCGTAAAAGGGAGACAAACAATGGTATTTATTAGAAGAAGTAGCAGGTAGCAGTGCCCTCAGTATTTAAACCCCCACCCTTGCTGTCAACAGCATACGAGTAATCGTGTACTTTTTTTTTTCTATCTCTCTTTTGTTTACTTGTTTTCTTGTGTCTGTTTCTTTCTTTCTTGCTTGCAGTGGATTTCCCTTCAGTTTATCTGAGGGACAAAGGTAAAGTATCATAACAGAAACTTGGATAATTGTTCTGATGGGGCTCATTAATATCAAATGATTACTCCAATTTAGTTTTAATGTACACACCCAAACCTCCATACATCTGCACGAAAGACAATTTATATTAGTTTGTTGCTTGCTTATATGTGATCATTTGTTCTGTTCATTGTACCTCCATAGGTGACACTTAAATGTAGCTTATTTAGCATTTATAAACAGTTAATAAAAGATTAACCCATTTGTGCCCAAAGACTTTATTTTGTATGATATGGGGGTGCCTAAGCACACATGTCTTCATATGTGTGCTAGGCACCCCAAAACAAATCAGTTGTGGGTGCAATTTGGGTTAATAGTTATAACAGATTATAGCATGCTATAAAGTATTTGTAATCAGATAAGGACATTTTTGTGTGTATTAATCTACAATTTGTAAACAATTATAGCCTCTATCATGAAGTATATTTAACTGGTAGACAAACTGATGATAAATGCTTGATAACCTTTTATTTTTCATATTTTCAGAGCAAACTCCTCCTGCTGATGAATATCATGTGATAAGATTGAAAGCTCCATGACATCTACTAAATGGACTCTGTGGTAATATTCTTTGGAGAAAAAAAAATGCATTATAGCATATTATAAACATTTGTGTTTATGCACTGGTTATAATTGTAAATTTGGAGGGTTAAAATAAAGTGTTGCCCATTAATTAATTAAATTAATTCACTTGTTCACGTATTTGTTTCCCACTTTTTTGACGTCTGTATTCCGATCAACATAATTGTTTCAGTCTTTGAGGCATTAAACAAATCATGACTATTTAAGTATCAATTTAACATAATTGCATTGCATGGGTAATCATGGCCACTCCTGCATAAATACTATTTTCTCATCATCCATTATTATCTACCAACATAACTGACATTTTATAACTGCATGAATTCAAAATCCAGCACTAAGTGACTGAGGCTTTGTCAAGGCTTACCATTTTTGTGCTCCTGTATTCTAAATGCATAACAGCAACAGAAGTCTGCTGGAGCGCTACGATTTAAACATTGTTTCAAGGCCACAATATTCAACAAGCCATAGCTGATTCATTTTTTCTCCTCTGATTTGAAGTGTGAGATAAAGCATTTTACACATCTGAGCTTGTTTTATTCCATAAAATGGGGAAAATCCACAAGCATTTGCTTGGGCTGGCAGTTATATGCAATATACTATTTTATACACATTTGTGATGTTGTATATTTGATCATGCTGCGTCCATTATATGTTGGACTCCAATAGCTCAAAGTATAGCTGCAATTCCAAACAAGATATGATGTTATTATTACCAAAAACATCACTTCTTCAACAGCCTACTTCGTTTCCTAAAACGGAGCAGGCTCACACATTTGTTTTGCAGAATGTCGCCAGTTGTATCTGCTGTCCTCTCTGTTGTTCTGCAAACAGCTCTGAGACGAACACGGCGCCCTAAAAATAAACGTGATTTGACTTGACCTTAGCTCCAGCTTGTCCCAGGATCAGTCACTGGCATTATTTGGCCTGAGTCACTGGCACAGAGTCCCGATGATGATGATATGCAGTAAAATGTGTTAATGCATATTCATAAGTCCCTCATTTTTCTGCCTGGAAACATTTCAGCTGTGCAACACACACACACAGACATACACACAAACTTGCACACATGCTTGCACAAAGCCATACTTAATCAAATACACACACACATGCTTGTGTTTATTTACGAACATGCACAAGTGCATCACATGCTAATACATTTGACACACACACACATACACAGCTGTTTTTAGCAACATGGTTTTTTCTTGTGAAACCACGGTTGTCAACAAATGACACGGTCATAGTGTCTTGTGTTTTCTGTTCCAGTTTTGATTACAGGCTGTAAAATCACTTCCATTTCAACAAGACACATGTGACCTCCGTTTAAAGGAACATTAATCAAATCCAAATACCTAATTTAATTTCTTGGTGTGACCACATTCTCTCCACCTGAGTCTTCTCTTTCTCCTTCTTCTTCTCATACAAATTTCTTACATTCCCAAAATGCCTTACCGTAACCACCAGAGAATGGATGGGGAAACTGCTGCTTTTGATTAGTGGTGGCTGTGGCTTCTTATCTTTCAAAACTAGCCTGATACTCGGACTGATTTACTTTGTTTTCACTTCTGTTTTCAGTCATTTTGTTCATGAACTGTCCTGCCTGTCATTTTCATTGAACACGGAAGCTTTTTTTTTTAATGAACTTTTGCAATACCAATGAGCATAACATCAAACCTAATGTTATTTGAAGCAAGATTAAGGGCCATATTTCGAAGCGAAATGTTTGATGCTCAATATGTCCATTGTGAACGAGTCGCATCTGACTATCTGAAGAATGTGCCCTTTTAAATTGCAGGAAAATACTGTGGCAGAGTTTAGACCAGGTTTTTTGTTGTTCAATGGCGCAATCGCTTTCTGCTGCCTCAAGATAGGAATGCGACACCGATGCGCCCGACCGCACCTCATTTTAAAACCAACATGCCCATGGGTACATAGATGGGTGCAGGTACATTTTACTACGTGCACCCTTTAGTAACAGTGTGTGACGAACCGGGCTTTCAACTAACTCCAGTGTAAACCCACCTGTGGCGTTATTTGATGGTCGGAGCAAGTAACGTAGTATTAATAGCATGAGAGTCTGCTAAGGGCAGGCGGGCGGGTTGATGGATGGGTCAAACAGACTTTCAACCAGGAGGAGTAAAATGTACTTATTTTGTCACGTCAGTCTTTAGTTACGCGACTCGTTGGTATTGTCAGTCACATGAGTCGTTTGCAAGTTAAGTTAACATCAACCACCACCGTTTCCTAACCGTAACTAAGCGGTCGTGTTGCCTAAGCCTAACTTTCTGTGGAAATGGAAGTTAATTTTGATAGGACACTATGCATTTAATGAGCGGATACTGACATACTGTCACTGGTTCATCCAAAAGTAACGCAAGAGGGGCACCCAGTGTGTCGGTCTCTGATGTCGAGGGGCACTGACCAAGTGGCGGTAATTGACGAGTTGACAGTGAGAATGTTTTTGCCGATTCAGAGGTCTGGAACGAGACTAGTTACAAGCCAACATTTCTTGTGCTTATCCTTTTAAGTGGTGTCTCGGTCTCTTTTATAATAAATTGTACAGTACATGGCTGAAGGCGAGTCCAAAATGGTGAAGTAATCATAAAACCTTCAGTCTTTGATTGTGAAGGACTTGGCAAGCAAACGTGACATTTACCAGTGATTATTTAATATGTCCCTGCGAGCCTTCACAAGATAAGCAGGTATAGAAAATGCATAGATGGTTTTAGAACAATCTTTTTTTCAGTCATCCATCCACAGATGTTGTTCCCTTCAGAAGGTATTATTGTGGACTGAAGTGCACCATGAGAAATATTGTGGAAATATGTCTAGCTGTCAGCAAATGTTGCCTCACTGGCATATTTTCATTTTCCTTTCCTTTTTCCTGTTTATTTTTATTTACTCATACCTCTCTAAATCACACCCATCTGTTGATTCTGCAGGAGCCTTTCTCACATGACAACTACATCTGGTACAGAAAACGTGTCTTCAGCCCCACATTATCCCTTTCAACGGAATAGAAATTCTCCTTAAATGTCATCCCTGCTCTCATTGTAATATCATATGCTCTCAGCTTTGCAGGTGCGAATCCTCTCTGCCAGGCTGAACAGGAGGAATATGCTTAGTGGTATTTAAAGCTGAGGTGCTTGTGTCATTTAGAAACCACACAGCTCTGACTTAGCCAGCCCCTCGGAGAGCCACGGTACAGGTGGATCATCTCTGTTCTCTCCTCTCCCCACCGAGGCCCTGGCTGTCTGCGCCATGACTGGCTTTTGCTGTCAAGCCGAACAGAGTAATCCCCGCAGTAAAAGCCTCGCACTAAAGGTTCACGCTTTCTCCTCTCTCTTGAAGCCCGCAGTGCGCTCAAGTTCATTTTCTGGCTATGAAAGGAGTTCAGGTGCATTCTGTTTTCATCAATGGCTGTAACCAATGGAAGCAAAAGGCAGAGCGAAAATAAAAACAAGGCAAGTGAATGGAAAAATGTAAGCAAAATGGATATGTGCTGTACATATTGATGTGTATTGTTGGCAAAGGAGAGGAACAGATTGGCCCTTTCTTTGGCAATAAAGATAATACTCTAAAAAGGCCCATCTGCCTTATTGAATTCCAACAGCCCCAACACACACACACACACACCCACACTCCCTATTAAATACTCACGTCATACACAAGACACACACACACACACACACACACACACACACACACGCATATGCTGAAGGGCTACTTCCCAGCTGTGTCTCCCCATTCATAAATGTCATTGACACTGTGCTCAGTATGATAAATCTCAAATTTGTCCATGATTTGCATAATAAATGATCAACATGCAGGATCAGAGGTTAACAAAAGTGTCTTGATTTCTTCGGAGTAGAGAAGAGGAAAATTCATTGACTGAGTGTAAATTATCGGTGTGGGGTATCAGACAGTTGGACATGAACAACATATTCTTCACGGGAGAGATAATTGTGAAATGCAGTGTGTGTAACCAGAGCTTGAAGTGGAAAAAAAAACAAGTGTCAGTACTCTCTTATTCACATGTTGGTGTGTGTATCCGCCGGTATCAATCACTTGTGACTTATTCATAATAATGCATTATTTCTTAAAGCATGTTAAACTGTGTCATTCATAATTAGTTGTGATTTTATGGCTATATTATTATACTTGGGCTATGCATCTTCTCTAGTATGCCTATAATACTCCAATAATATACCAACTGGAACATTTACCTGTAGTGTTAATAGTTAAAGTGCTTTGCTGTGTTATTTGTAGCCTATAGTAGGGTATCATTCAGGTTTTAGGAGCAGTGTTCCAGTCAGGATGCTCCTACATATTATACATTAGGATAAAGAGACATATTCTGAATTTTGACAGTGAACAAAAGATACTAGAAGATATTGGGTGTGGAGGTCCACCCCCAAGAAAATTGGAAGGTTTTTGACTTAAACCAATGCAATTTTACTTTACTTTTATTTAACTTGTAATAATAATGGTCCATCAACGTGGCCCGTCTTGCAGGGCCCTCGTCGTCGGCGTGTTGTTTGACGTGGTTTTCATGGGACAGTGTCCGATGGTCTGTGGAAGGCGGACCAGTAGAGGGAGTCGCGTATGGTGGTTGTCGGCGGCGGCGACGACGACTCTGGACGCGCGCCGGGCCCTTTTTGCGGAACTCCCCAGCTACAGCACCCATTGGGCCCCATTCGCACAGGATCTGGGTAGGTCGCCTCAGCTGGCGCCTAGCAGCTGACTTAGAATGGGTGCGGACCAGGGGAATCCGACTGTTTTAATTAAAACAAAGCATCGCGAAGGCCCACAGGGGGTGTTGACGTGATGTGATTTCTGCCCAGTGCTCAGAGCGATGTCAAAGTGAAGAAATTCAATGAAGCGCCAAAAGTAGCCAAATGCCTCTTCATCTAATTAGTGACGCACATGAATGGTTGAACGATATTCCCACTGTCCCTACCGGCTATCTAGCGAAACCACAGCCAAGGGAGCGGGCTTGGCAGAATCAGCGGGGGAAAGAAGACTCTGTTGAGCTTGACTCTAGTCTGGCAATGTGAAGAGACATGAGAGGTGTAGAATAAGTGGGAGGCGTCGGCCACCGGTGGGGAAATGCGCTTACTCGCTTTCTTGCCAAGAGTTAGACGACCATCACGTCTGTATGTTGGTGGATAGCAAGGCGATTAAATGTATTAATTACTTGTAAAGTCCCTCTCCACTTAAACATGTGTTTTTGTTCTTGTTCCTTGACTGTGATGTTTGAGCTTAACAGAGCAGAATGATGTATGTGCACAGTTTGGCTTGACGAGGGAGAGTTTCTCTGTGCTCACCTTCAATCTCGGTTAACACCTGGACATAAATGGGATTTATAACATAAGAACAATAATGGTCCAATATGCAAGTGTGTAATGTGGAAACGTGAGGCCTTGCACAGTGGACTTTTCAGTGTCCAGCAGTTAAAGTGAGATATTTTTTACATATTCATAGATTCTTGACTCCGAAACCCTACGGGGTCCAATCGGTGCCTCATATGCACCTTGATAATTGCTTCACTTCACCAATACTTGAAAAACTTTATGCCGACTCAGCAAGAAAGATCTATCAGCTGTGATCCAGCCGCTTTACAGCTGAGTGCAAGAGCCGGTCTGTTGTCTTTAGACTGAATCTGACATCCAATATTAGACATCTATACAAGGGCCTTTTCGAACATCACACTTTGATGCAGTAGTGGATGGTTTCATCATCTGTTATTTGCCTCCGTCTGCTGCATAAAGTTCAAGGTAACACCAGCTTTTCAAGTTCACATTAATGTCTACATAATGTTCTTTCTTCTCTCAAATTGATTTTGATGTCAGCTGAGACTTATAACACACCATACAAATGTATTTACCTGTACTGCTAAAGGGATGAAGAGATCATTTTATTTTTATTTTTTTACTCACAATTCAGTGGTGAATAGAGAGTGATGATATGAGCCAAACTGAGAGACCTTGGCGTGAACCGTTTCCTGAGTGTAAGAATCTGTTTCCTTCCCCTTGAACCATTACATCTCATTTTTGCTGCCCGCTTCAAGGTCCCTGACCACTGAATGATGTCATCTCTGGCTCCGGTGAAACGGATAGCCCAAAGTCAGCCAAGCACACCGCCACATCTGCTTCAATCCGGCCCGCCAATCCAGCATGCCACAGTTATTCCTAATGTTTTCGCTTATTTACATAATGAAGGGGTTAATTATGCTCATGAGACGCCCCAATGGTCTTGTCTTGAGTGTCGGGGACACAGCTGTAGGTCTGCGAGCTAAATCATGCGCTAAATGTGTCACCTAGAATTAGACCCATTTGGCCTGTGCTTACGGTGGGCTGTTTGCAGTGCGAAGGGCCCAGCCAGCGGCCTGGCTGTGGTCAAGTCGGATGGGGGGGGTGATATCAGTCATTACCCACTGGCCCGGACAAGATGCAGCAAGTCAAGCAGAGCTCCCACTGTGTCTCGAAGATCAGTTGGACAATAAAATTTTATGCACCCATGAACAAGGGCAGTGTATTTCACTTTAAGTACAGCATCAGAGGTGTATCATGTTCATGTTTTTTTCTTTTTACGGGATGCATTTGTACCTGTCAGAAGCATACAGAGCATCACATGGACAAAACTGCCAGGCTTAAAGAAGTCAATATTTTGAACGTCACTCATTTCTATAGTTAATTTAACAAGAACTGGGAATTTATGGCGGCAACACAGAAAGAGTTTTGCAAGCACACTTGTCTCAGTTAAAGGAAGAGTTCAACCCTTTGTGCAAGAAAGCAAATAAGCAGATTCCCAGAGTTAGATGAGAAGATTGATGCCATTCACATGGTAACCACTGGAGACTCTAGGAAGTGACTTAAGTACTGGAGAAGTGTGAGTGAGTAGGTAGTGTTAATAGCAAAACGGGAGGAGAATGCCATCTGAAATTGGTGGCCAATGGCAGGCTTGTATCCACTTTGGACAGAGCCAGGCTAGCGATCTTATTGGAGACAAAATGACAAATTAAAAATGACTTACCGTTTTCTGATTGGCTGGAATCTTGACATGCTGTAACACACACTCACTTTGAAGTTATTTCTCAACATATCCACTCGGTGTGCTTAAAGAGGGACACAGTGTGCAAACGTCAACATCATGATTCGCTCAGGACGAATGTTACTCCATAGATTTAGGTGTGTGACTTTTAGTCAATCTAGACAAACCAACTGAGGTGATTTGTCACTGTTCAATAACAATATTGTGATGCATTTGTTTGTTTTTTGGCAGAAGTGTATATATGGTATTTAGCGTAAGAAAAAAATCTACAGTGACAGCGACAACAAAACATCACTAAGTCACTGTAAGGCTTTAATTGCACGCATCTAATTTGCATGCGTGATGAGCCACAGTTTACCATTTTATTTTTATTTTTCCAGCTGAGTAGACTCGCGTTAAGAATCAAACACGGGGAGAGAATGTTGTGATTTAACATCGAGTAAGCTTTGGGCAAAGTCTTCCCTGTTTTTCATTTGATTTTAATCAGCCTGGGATTTTCCTCTGTTTGAGTGTTGGCAGGGAACAACAGTGTTAAACGTTCTGTTCCTCGTCGTATTGCAAGCTGGTTATCGCATATTTATTCAGATCAAAAGTAGGCTATACCTGGAAGCATCCGCTGATTAATATGTCATCAACTCGTATGCGCATAAATCTCTTGATGATTTACATGCATCAACATGTGATGTAGAATGAAAACAACAACACAATCTGAGGCCTTTTACTCTGGTGAGTTTGGCTCCCAAATAATTTTCACTTAATCTTTGGCAGTTTCTATCCTTTGCAAACATAAAAGGATTTTTTTTTTTCCCCCCGTCGTCCACGATGTTAGGAAATAGCGGAATTATGTTTGTGACTAATTAAAGGAAATTGAATTGAATGAAGTTATTTCTCCTAGGATATAGCTTAAGCATTTGTCTGATGACAAACACCAGAGAAATCCTCTGACACCGTGAAGGATCACAGAGGGAGGAATTAATTCACTGCTTTCCTAAAATCAAAGCACTAAATAGCTGCATGCTATTGTCATAAAAACATTAAGAGTTTATTACATTTATTGTTAACAAATGTGATTTAATATGAAGAAAAGTAGAGCAACACATGTCCCCACAGGACGGACACAAATAAAGTGAGCAATACTGCTGCCTTTTTTTTTCCCATCTTGATGTCATCACATGTTTGACCTTATTATTTCTATTTGCTCAGGCTATGTATAGCTGCAGATAGTAATTCATGATCATTTCAGAGGTTACTAGTGACAATAATCAATCCATCCATCCATTATCGGAGTTATGGGGGGGCTGGAGCTGATCCCAGTTGACATTGTGACATTGGGCGAAGGTCGGGTACACCCTGGACAGTTCACCAGACTATCACAAGGCTGACACATAGAGACAGACAAAAGTTTTAAAAGTAATAAAATTAATTCTGAAAACCAATGGGCAGCCAGTGTAACGTCATTAGAATTGGAGTGATGTGTTCTCTTGTCTTGACTTTTGTTAGAAGTTTATTGATTTCTCATTTATACCCATTAAAAGACCATTGCAATAATCCAACCATGAAGAAATAAAAGCACAAATGATAGTTTGAGTGTCATTAAAACTCAGCATCGGTTGTATCTTGGCAATATTCCTCAGATGCTAATAGCATGTCTGGATGATCTTGTTGTTGTGTTTACCAGAAGTGAGGTTAGTGTCAAGGAAGACACCCAGGTTCTTAACATTTGTTTGAACATTATTGGATTAGGGACCAAAACGGTACTGCTTACTGGATACTTCCAGGACCGATGATGAGGACCTCAGTTGTATCCTTGTTCAATTTAAGGACATTTTCTGACATCCATTGTTCAATAATTCTACCATGTGTGTGATTTTCTGAGTAAAAATTATATTGCAAATTGCAAACCACTTTAGCACTGTGCCAGAAAGTCCAACCCAGTTTTCCAGTCCGTCTGGTAATATGTTGTGGTCGACCATGACGACTGCAGCACTGAGATCTAATAATACCAGTAATCCATTCCATTCATCCATTCTGTATAGCTGTGCTGCGTAATGTCTCAGTAATTTGATGGTATAATTATACCCCCCCCCAACACATCTTATGTTATTTCTACCACTCCAGACATTAACTGTGGAGTTGTTATAATAGCATGTTGAGCTGTTCATGGGTATTGATGGAGAATGGTTTACTCTGTAAAGAGTGTGAAATCTTGCCAAAATAATGATACAAGACAAGAGCCAGAGATGTCTCAAATCAAGACAGTTTTATTCATACAGCCCAAAATCACAAATTTGCCTCACAAGGCTTCACAATATGTACAGCATACAATGCCCTCCATCCTATTCCTCTTAAAAATCAGAAAGAACAAGAGCAATACATCTGTCTTCCAGGACAAAGGATCACAGGAACGTTGTAAAGAATACTACCTTTGTACTGTAAAGCTTAGTTGTGTTTGGTGCTGAATTGCTGATTATGCTAAGTTGGTAAGTAGACTGCACTTATGTAGCACTCATCTACCTGAGCTTCACAGTGCCTCTCATGGGCTCACATACAACAGCACTGCCATGCAAGGTGCTGGCCTGCTCATCAGGAGCAATTTAGGGTCCAGTGTTTTGCTCAAAGATACTTTGACATGCAGAGATTTGAACCACCAACCCACCGAAGCAGCCCAGTCGCCAGGGCAAAAAATGGTGGCAATGTCGATGTTTTTTTGTTGTTTTTTTTGCATTTGATCAGAGCAAGTGATGCAGTATACAATGTCAATCGACCGTTATTGAAAGTTAAGTGGTAAAATGAGTATAAGAAGCGAGAGTCGACTAAAAGTGGGTGGGAGAACAAGACTTTCACTGTTCGTGTCCTGTGTAAAACCAAAAGTAAATGTTGACTTTACACTTTTTAAGTAACGTTTTACATTATGCTTGTTACATTGTTACGGTTGTTGTTGATACGAGGCGGATATGAAACAAATTTATGAAATGTTTTTTGGTTCAAAAACGTTGACATTCAACGTTTCCCGTGGTTTGCAGAAATGTTCAATGCCAACATTTTTTTTCTGGCGACTGGGTTGACCTGAACCGTAGCCATGTATGGATGATGGGGTCAATGTTGTTCATTCAATGTTCATTTTATAATTGCAAATCATTATTATCCAATGATCTATTAATTTAGTCTTTGACCAAAGTGTTATTCCTCATTTAAATTAAATTGCATTGGCAGCTGTAGACATATAGTATATTAAAAATAAAAAAAAACAAAACTACAAGGTCACACAGGTCACAAGGTCATCCCATGACAACAGCACTGATACATATTACACATATGTTATACTTTCAATCAATACCAAGCATTTCATCCATAATGACGTACAGTATTGTACTCCCCGACTTTAGCTCAGCTTTTTTTTTTATTTTCAAAAGCACATGAAACCCTGCAGCTGAGCCCAATAACCTTGTTTCTGTTGTTACCTCGAGGAGTTTCTGTAAAGTAGCAAAAAGCTACTGCCACCTTCATACAAGAGTCATAGAGGCTGAGACAAGCTGGGTTTAAATTAAGATAAAGCATCACGACTGAGCTCAGTGTTCTAGTTATAACTTCCCCAGAGGTCAGAGGTCACAGCTGGGCCATTCTTTCTCCGCTGCGGCTCTGTGTCACTTCATCCACCGAGGTCAGTCCCACAAGGGCTCTGTGTCAACACCAGACCGGTGTTTGCCTCAAACGGTCACCCCGATCAGGCATTTTTGTCTCTCGACTCGAGAACAATTGGGTCTTTTTTTTTTTTTTTTTTTTTTTTTTTTTGCAGTGGCAACAATGATCCAGTTAAGATGTCGGTTCATCTAGCTGTATGATGAATTCTTAAGGTGGTGGAATCATTGGAAGACTTTGTAAAAACAGCCGCGTTATTTAATGAAATGTAGGATGTGACAGATTTTTTTTTTTCATTCCGGGTTGCTCATCAAACGCAGTCCGCCTGCTCAATATTCACATGATGTTTCCAAATGACACATGCTGACACACTTTTCAAGCTATCCAGGACTTGTCATTCTTCTTCCTATTCTTTTACAAAGACACCTTTTGTGTCTGAGAGGAAATTGGATGAAAGAATTGAACAAAAAAAAAATGTGTGAATAAAAATAGCTAAACAGAGTCGGAAGCAGTTGCAACAATAAGTCAGAGACACACAGTGAAAGGAGGCGGGGACATCCACCCTCCAAAATTAGCTCTTTTTTCAAAACCCAAACTGCATTTTAGATTAACTACTTCCAGACTGCAATTTAAAGGTTAAAACAAACCTATAATGTTGTGTAAAACATCACTACTTTTATGAATAAAAAGGAACTGAGGAGTTGTGTGCATTTGCATAATAACTATTTTAAAATCTACAAAAAAAAAAAATATCATCTTCTGAAAAATGAGACGCTGCACAGCTTTTCAGTCTGGCAATGTGTCTTTGATGGGAAATAAATAAATGTAGTGTTTGGCATATTTTCACAGATGAAACCTGGACAATCCTATCAGTCAGTGGGAGGCCTTGTTGCTTGCAAAGCCTCTGCAACTTCAAGGATCTCTCCGCTTATACTGTCATGTATAGCATTGTTTAGTAAAATGGGAAAAATCCATCTCCGCCGCACTGCTGGACATCCTGTGTCTGTGTCAGCCGGGCCCTTGAGCACAGGCGCGGCGCACAAAGATGCATACATTATCTCTGAAGGGAATGGATGAGGTTTTCTCAAGTGAGTCGCTGTTGAAAAGAAGAGCACGCTGCATGCCCTTCTCCGTCAATGGTCCCCGCAGCAACACCCCGCGACCGCACTCTTTTCTCCGCTCCGGCAAGCCCCGCTGAGAGGCAGCTGCTGCATATGCATAGGAGTCAATATGTTCGAACCTACCCCCTTGGCGGGTCATCCAGAGTCTAATCTGCAAAAGGATGTTATGGCAGGCAGGCAAGGGGAATCCAATTGTATATTACAAAGTCACAGACGATTGACCGGCTGCCAGCCAGACACTGAGGCCAGAGAAAAAGAGGATCGCTTCTCTTAGTGGCTTCCATCATTCTGTCCACACTGGCCATTGGAGCGGAAGATGTCTCCTCGCGCAGCCCCGTGTCGATGGCGTTCTACTTAAAGCAGGTGGGAGATATTCATGGCCTTCCCTCAGACAAACACGGAGACTGCTTTTGCAGAGCGGACGAGGTCAGCCGGTGAGATGCATTAAAACAGTGTGGCAAAGTCAACTATCGGTAGTTTACTCTCAGTTATGGGTATCTCTGGCTGGGGATAGTGTCTGTGTCAACATGAGACCTGGTTTGGCCAGTGAGATAAGACAGATGGACAGAACATGTACTGAAATAATCTTATACGGTCATGACAACTGACATTCATCTAATTTGTAATACTGCACGCTATTTTCTATTGTTCTAGTTATTAATAATTTAGTGACTACAATAATCATATATAACTGATATTATAACAAGTGATACTAATTATGTCAGCAGGTGTAGTTTGTTAAAAAAAACTACACTATTTTTTGAAGGGTAGGGATGGGGGAGAGAGGATGTTCAGGGGGAGATCAAATCAACAGTAGATGCCACATAGAAGTGGTGTCCATCATCTGAAAACCGGGAACCGGAAGATTTATTTGAGATGCAGCTCAGCACTGTGTCAAATTGTTCTACTTCTTAATAAGAAATAAAAAAAAATAATTAAATGAATGAATGAATCAAAATAAATTGTGAAAGTGTATTAGAGTAGAACATGATGATATATGTACATTTGATTTGGTCATTCCCATGCATTTCTACCACTCGATAATTGATAATATGATCAATAATTCCACATTAAGACACCAAGACCTTGAGGAACACCAAAAAGAAAAAAGCCATGTTGTGACTTGACATCAAAAACTTTTGACATTTCTGCAATAATTGCATTTTTCGGTGATTGGATGGCGAGCACTTCGTCCGGGAGACTGCTCAGAAACCCCCTTATTGTCAATATAGCTAGGAAAGCCATCCATCCTCTGAATGCACTAGGTCTCTAGTTTGTGGCTGTAAAGTTTCATGAGGCTGTGATTATCCTAGAGGTCACCACAGGTCATTTTATACAGTGAGGTTGTTTCAAAAAATGGTCTCACTACAATGAAATGGCTACTATGGGGACTAACATCATCACACATGAATACAGTTGGGCTCATTGGATCCACACGAGTCTCAGCTTTACAGTGATACACAATTTGTGTATTTCCAAGACTGCCTACGGACCCCAGTATGCAGAAATATACATTTTTTAGAATTGGCGAAAAATAACACATTTATACTGCATTCAAAAAACTGCATGCTATTATCATAAAGTGGGCGTGTCTGTAAAGGGGAGAATCGTGGGGATTTTCAATCACATATCTTGAGGTCAAGGGACTCACCATGCCTGTTTTTCCTTTCCAAAATTTGTTTTCCCACAACAACCTCTGAAAGACAGAATAGTGGAATGTTAAGGGGTTAGGGTTCGGAAAAGTTTAGCTTCATGGTAACAAGAGATCAACTTTCACTGTTGACGGGGTGCAAACCACAGTCTCCACTTTGTATGCCAGACCATCCACTCCAGCCTCATCCCAATGAAGACTTTTGTTACCACTAACTAATAAGGTAGCCTTTACAACCAATGGGGTTCTCACTTTCTAATAAGCCATTTAAAGCAACGCACCGTCTACTCACAACCCCCATCACAGGTTGCATGTCTGGGAGTTGTGAGCAGTTTAACAAAACACTTCTTTCTCTGAATGTTTCATTTGAATAGTTTGTTTAGGCCTCAAGAAGCAAAACTCTCATAGTACAATAAAAAAAAAAGCAACAATTAGAGAATGGTCAGAAAAACCTGGTTCCAACCCTCAGGTTGGAAACCATTGTATGAAGACATCAGCAAAAAAAAATACAAGTCATCTGTAATTAAAAATGTTAATAAAGTCATTAATAATGGGTCACAGACTTTCTACTTTCTATTAAGCCAGACGTTCCCACTATGTTCGTCTTGTGACCCTTTAAAGAAAAGCTCTGTCTACTCACAACCCCTCGTCATCAGTTGCATAATGATGATGATTTGTCAGTTTAAAAGAAGAGTGATGTTCCTTCCCTGCATGTTTCATTGTAATAGTACGTAAAAGCTTCAAGAAGTCCAGTATTTCACAGTAAAACAGCAAATATGAGAAGTCAGAAAAAAATAAACAGTTTCGTAGATGATTTTCTTCCTTTTTTTTTTGTCTCGTTAATCATCTTACTACTAGGGCTGTCAGTCGATTAAATATTTAAATGCAATTAATCGCATTATTGTCCATAGTTAATCGTGATCAATTACAAATTAATCGTACATTTTATACTCTTATCAACACATCATAACAGGCGACAACAGCTGTCAGTGTGCTGACTTGACTATGACTTGCCCCAAACTGCATGTTATTATCATAAAGTGGTCATGTATGTAAAGGGGAGACTCGTGGGTACCCATAGAACCCATTTTCATTCACATATCTTGAGGTCAGAGGTCAAGGGACCCCTTTGAAAATGGCCATGAGAGTGTTTCCTGTGACAAGCTAGTATGACATAGTTGGTACCAATGGATTACTCAGGTTTTCTAGTTTCATATGCCAGTATCTTCACTCTCGCTTTAAAACTGTTCGCTACAACCTCAAAAAGATTTGATTGCGTTAAATACATTTGTGGCATAATTTGCATTATCAACACGTTAACTTTGACAGCCCTAATCAGTAGTATGAATATTCATTGGTATGTGAGAGCATATATATGGTACAGGTAATACTTAAATATTCTTGTAATATTACTGACCAATAAAGCATTAATACATTGTTTGTAGACATTAATAAACCTATATAAAGGATGCTTAATTAGCAAATGCTACCAGACTTTTTTGCCCAATACTCACACTGGAAAAACTGTAAATTTCAACAAACAGCTAATGCTATTGTTGTTAGTGAGAACAAGTTGTTTGGGTTGCCAAATCTGAAGCATAACATAATTGCCTCATGATATAATTCATGGTGTGGGAACATAATCTTTAATTCTTCTCCAAAGCGTGGCATTTTAGAGTTTCACAACTACAAAGCAACCCTGCCTCATTGAGCTCTTGTTTCACAAAATTGCGTGAGCCTGAGCTGTAAGAAAACCCATTGTAAGCCGCTCTGAATGAGAAATTGGTTTTGGCTGAGGTCTTCTCACCCCTTTAGCTTGCTCACAATACTTCAGCCCACGTTTTCTTCAACCTCACAACAATTCTCTTGTGTCAGCCGCCTTCTGCACCCGCTCTACCTCTGGCTGCTTATATTGAATGCGAAGCCCCCGCTGCTGGTGCACAAGGCTGCCGAAGGAACCACTCCCCTGGACTGGACTGTTACCTCCAGGCCACGGCCCTCCACACCATGCGCTCCGCTATGACCGCCCGCTTAGCTCCCCCTTCCCTGCGGCTACCTGGTCATTGCTCCACTTTCAGCTCTTCTCCCTCCTGGCTCTCCAGCACTGGAATGACCTTCCCACTCCAGTACAGAACAGTATAGGTACCTCCTGCTCTTCTGGAATAGGGCTGAAAATTCATCTCTTTGAGAAATACTTCACGTTCTCCACAACCTCCCGCTCGTATCATATCTCCCTCCCCTGGTCTTCCTCCCCTACTTGCCTTTAAAAATCCCTCTCTGCATCCTTCTTCATATGTTATTACTCTTACTTATGTGTAGCATTTTCCTGGAAATTCACCATCTTACATTCAAGGGCTCTGAATTTTTGTTTGATTCTGTGTTCGTGTTCATTTTGAGTTGTTTTCAGATGCAATTAAGACAAATACTAAAATGCAAAAGTTATTGGTTCTGCATTTACATAAATGAAGACTAATGATCTAGATGGTGTGATGTAAAGCAAGCACTGCCAAAACTTAGTCTTTGAAGCAGTTTTGGATTCCAAAAGCTCAAATTTAATCAAGTCCAGCATTTAAATCTACGGCTGCTGTGACAATTAGGCTAGCACAATTTAAATCCACTTCTATCCATTTTTGTAATCTGCATGAACTAGAGATGCAGTATTTTTAGGTGTAACGAACAAGACCAGAAATATAATTGGCAATGCGATTTGCTCTTTGGCCTCTACAGTAGATTCACAGCAGTGAACTGGCAGTAATGGAATCTCCCGTTCACTGGTGGATCAAAATGTGGATGCGTTATTAATATTTTTGCTCACACAGATCAGCTTTCACAACTGTGACAGACAACTGGAATCTCTTCACCGTTATCTGGAGCGCCTCTGGACAGGACGCACGGACTGACAGCCCCTTTAATATCCGACTGATATCATATGAGAGAAATATCATAAACTTCACTGAACATATGTTTCTATATGATATGACAAAAAAACTAAACTCTACGATGAAGTTGGATAAAGTCCTAAAGTACTGACAATGTAGAAATGTCAGGTAATGTAAACCCTCTTATTCAGGATTCATAAGCAACGTGTACACAGCTAATAAAAGGTTTCATAAACCGTATATAAACCTTTAATACAAGGTTTATAACACAGCATAACCTATACACAGAAATATAATTATAAAACTTGGTTGACTAGTGCTCTGCATGATGAAATATAGTAGCATAAACAACAGCAAATGTTATATTCAAGCCTGTTTTTGTGCACATGGGATTAAAATTGGTTAAATAAGCGACTTGATTAACTAAAGGATATTTCCACAATTCTTTCTTAGATTTTAAAGGGGCAATCCACCAATTTTTCACATCAATGTCAATTTATATGTCAGTAATAATACTACTCAACCTCTAAAAACTGTTGTGTAATGTTTTGTTGCTCTGGAGGAGTTTTCCAAGTCTGAATAGATAACCCTGATGATGTCATCAGGCGCGGGAGTTCCCCTTTAAGATGAGGAATTTATAAGGTCGATATTTTCTTTGTCTGGAAGCTGATGGATCCTCTGTGCTTATCTCCTGGAGAGCTGCTGGTAAATATTTATTTTAGGGCTGTCGAAGTCAACGTGTTGACTCAAATTTGTTTTAACACTAATTTCCTTAACACTATAATGCAACTTGCAATTTTTTAGGTTGTAGCGGGCTCAGTTTTAAAGCAAGGAGCAAAGATACTGGCATTCCATGAAACTAAAAATCCAGAGGAATCCATTGTTACATATCATACTAGCTTGTCACGAAGGAGGCTAAATAACGCTCCGTACTTACGTTACATTTTAGCATTTCAGCACACTGACACACTGTCAGCTGTTGTTGCCTGTTGGGTTTGAATTTAACCATATTATGAGTAGAGCATATGTGTTATGCTAAAAGCAGTACCTGTGAGGGTTTCTGGACAATATCTGTCAATGTTTTGTGTTTTGTGATTTTCCAATAATAAATATATACATACATTTGCATGAAGCTAGTATGTTTGCCCACTCTCATGTTGATCAGAGTATTAAATACATGGCAAATCTCCCTTTCAGATACATTCTGAACAGAAACAAATGTGTGATTAATTTGCGATTAATTACTATTAACTATGGACAATCATGTGATTAATCGCGATTATACATGTTAATCAATCGACAGCCCTCATTTCTTTGACGGGAGGTTGATGGATCTCTGTGCTAAAGTGAAATTCCAAAGATAAAGTTATATTAAACTACTGATACCAGTAGCTGATTAAGCTGGTAGAGGGGAAGCCTGCACAGCTCATTGTTTTTAATTAGCTCCCCTAACATACTGTCACTGGTCTCTCTGCCAGCAAATAGCACTGTACCACTCCACTGTGAAACTAGACTCCTTAGTCTCCATGTCTAAATCCATTATGTGTATCATATTTTTTATAATACATTTTTGCTTTTGCAGTGCTTGCTTTTTATTTTCCTTCTTACTATGTTTATTGTAATGCACCAAAATACCACGGCAAATTCCCTGTGTGTAAAATATGTATTATTATCATTATTATTGTTTTGGATTTTATCAGGGCGTCACAAGCCAGTACTGTGTTATTAGACTTCTGCACAGTTAGGCTCAGGAGGGTTTCTCAGGAGTAAATCCGAAGAAATTGAATTTAGGATTACATCTTGATATATTTGGTGCGATTTTAATGATAATTTCTGAATTGTGCCTGCAATCTAAAGGCGAATCTGTTGTGCCTCCTAAGTTCAGTAACCTGAGATATAATTCCATCTCGGCAGAGTTGACAATAATACATCAGCAGCTTTTGACAAATTATTGATTCTCGACTCAGTATGCATTAAATTCGCAGTAACTGTTTGACAGAAGGCATAATTCAATTCTCTTTGCACAGAGAGCTCTTTAGTCATGACTATACGGCCTCGGAATGGCAATGCACCGGGCTAGGTTATTATACCTATCAAGCACACTAATGATCTACCTCAGGGGCACAGGTACAGCCGAGTAATTTATGGGAGCTGGCAGAAATCTACAGGTTAATGCCCTCCATCAAATGTCCACAGAGAAATATACTATGCAGCACGCTGGTATGCACATGTCACTTTGCGCTGCTCTCTAAACAAAACTGAATCACGCCATTTTCGTTTGATTGCCACTTCCAGTTTTTTCTTTTTTTTTTTTCTTTAAATACCACATGCCACTTGACAGCAAAGCAAATGACATGTTCATGGGGGCAGCGTGTTCCTGTCAGTTGGTTGTTGGTTTCTAAGTGTGAAATGAGAGATCCGTTTTGGGAGACAGCTTAGGTGTGGAAGCTATCACAATAACCCTAACCCCCCCTACTCCACTCTCGTTAATTCTTCTCTCTGCGGTACGGTTGAATGGACAAAAATCCCAGGACAGATTGATACATCGTGCTCGCCGGAGTGACGTGAAGAGCCCCTCCCCGCCTTACACTGTCACCACCGTTACCTTACCCTCCATCCTCCTCCACACCCTCCCGTCCCCACGAGCTGCCGAGGTGACAGGTCATAAATCCCTTCAGACATGGGCGTGGGGGGGGTTTCGGAGGGTGGGTGGAGGAAGCTGGGAGGGTGATGAGGATGGTGGAGGCAGGGTGGGGGGGCTGCAACACAAACCTGAAGGAGATTTCTCCTCATGCATAGAAAGCTGTTTCCCCCTCACCGACAATGTCTCCCTCGGGGATGCTACTGCCAACACACTGCATGCAAAGTAGTCTCTCTCCCTTCCTCTCTCTGTGCAAATGGGGTGCGGGTTGGGGAACTTTGTGGCGCGGGATAAAAGGCAGGGAGCGGCGTCTCACGAAATTCGCCACCCTCCCTATCATCCAGATGATCCTGAATGCCAATTACCCTCCCCAGCTCTGTAGGGAGCGGCCTGTCACTCAGGATGCGGCTCATGTGTGTCGGGCATCGGGTGGCCAGGCGCTAAGAGTTTGCCGCTGGAGGAGTCAGAATCTACAATATAGTGCTGGTCACTGCTGGACAGCAGCGGGACAACCCGTAACACACTACCGGCACACACAGGAATGCAGATACACATAGAAACACACACATACAGCTGCAGTGCTTGACATGGGCCAGCTACATCAGCAGGTTGGGGGAGAATTTGGCTCCAGTGGTAACCTCTAAAAATGTTTCTTTGCAGAAAACAGTAAAATCAATAAAACTAGAAAAACAAAAAAAAGAGATACTTTCTAAATGTTTGACTGTAACAAAATAGTGATTTGGGACAAACATAAGTAAAATCAAGCAAGTTATATGTGTTTTCTTGGAAGGAAAAAAAAATATATACTGTAGATATAAATATATTGAGTCTAGGGAATGCTGTAGGTTTGAGCTGCTCTATAGTCTTTATCTTTATATTACCAATGGATCAATTTGTAATTTGAAAGAGGCTCATAGTGACAAACCCTCTGAGAAATGATCACCCTATGCAGTCCCTCTCGCCTCTATGAAGCTTTTTAGCTTGTTTCAGCTCAATATTTTATTGCTTTCTTTATTTACAATTTTTTTTTTAATGATATAATATATAATTTGTACGGGAATGTGAAGGAGAATTGCCTAAAAACTCTCCAGGGCTTGAGAAGTGGCATTCTCCAGGCAGCATATTACAGGAAATAATTACAGTAATGTACATACTCTGTTTTTTACTATGTCTAAAATCATTGATAAATACCTACAGAGACATAGTTTAGCAAAGTGCTTCACAGCAATGCATCCCATAAACACCCATCTGCCACACAGGTATAATGGATCAGTCACGGTCATAAGACACACACTCACATCAAGAACACTCATTCATAATACATGGGAGAATACACAAACATGTTGTTAACAAACATAGAGGATACGCTCATGTTATACGGCTTAGAGACAGAAGATATAAAAGATAAATAACAGGAAATAAAGAGAGAAAAGAAATGATAATCATAATAGGCCTTTAGACTATGACAAAGGGAACTATTGACTGGGCCCAGCTTTCCATATAGAAAATATTGATCGATTAGAAAAAGTGATGTCAAGGCTCTTTTGAAGATATGTTAAACAAATGTAAAAATGGCAGGGAGAATCAACCGGATCTCATGGGAAGGCGTATAAATAGCACGACATTTCTGTGTCATTATAATGCATTTAACCTTTTCCCGTGTTAGTCATACGCCACAGGCTTAACGTTGTGAGACGGCTTTTCACGTGTCATTTAATTCCACGTCGTTAACGTGAAACAGTAGCAGTTGTTTAAGGAACAAAACTACAGCAATGGCCACAGTTAGGGATAGGCAACAAAAGCACTTAGTTAGGTTTAAGAAAATCATCATGGATGGGCTTGAAATAAATATGTGAACTTGATCACTTTTAAACATTGTAAAATATGTACTTAAACAACCTAACATAAGTACAGAAAACATCACCAACGTAAATTCGAAATAACTCAACAACACTTTGGGACATGAGCACCGGCCTCCTGGTTGAAAGTCCCATGTTCACCTCCCGCCCCGCCCACCATAAGCAGCCTTTCTTACTTTTTATTCTACGTCACATAGCTAGTGTAGCATTCACATGTATGCTCTCAGTACAGACTGCATGGGGTACACATGACACGACAAAAGCAACAAAGACGTTGTTATTGCACTCAAAATTACTTAAAAATTACAGTGTCATTCATACACCATTTGGTGCAACCAGGCTGGTAGTGTATACTAAACTGAGATTGGGAAGTATGGGAATGTTTTAGTTTTATGGCCTGCAATTTTAATGTTTTGGTTCACTGACACCACTCTCATTAGCGTCCTTTCCAGCCACAGCAGGCAACTGGTTTCAGCAAAAAGTTTGGATGAACCCACTACCCAGCTCATGCCAGAAACATGACTCCAAGCTGATGCTAATGTTGCTCCTATCAACTTGATAAGATGACAACGTGTCAATAATATGTTTACAGCTTGTTTCTGCTTCCCCAAAGTGGAAAAAAGTATGTTAATGCAGAAGCATTTTTTTTTGTTGTTGTCCTACTATTAACAACCACATAACCTTGGGATGTCAGTAGTCAGTTAACTAGCTTGTCTTGAGCAGTGAAGGCCAGAGCTCGGTATGCCAGCCATAGGCTAATTACTGTATCTGACCTATGTATACTTATACAGTAAATACATACATCTACATTCATCAGTTTTAGCACAAGGCTAAACTGGCTTCAATAGATTACCCCTTATCCTCTTTTTCCTTTTCTGGGCTTCAGCCTAATATTATAAAACCATTGAAAATATGTTTATATGTATTTGTTCTATCTGAATCTAAAGCGGGTCAGCCTCTCAGGAATGATTGGGTGTTTGATCTATTGTCAGATTGAAGAAGGCTTGGACATAAAACATATACAATAACCTCCTAAAGTGCTTTAATCACTAAGTTACAGGGTGTGAGTGTTACCTATAGGCTATAATATGAAAGAATATAAGGAATGGACATCTGGTCTCTGTCTGATGTGACTGAGTCATAGCGTTGACATTTCCTTTCCTGAACCCGTGTTAGGATGGCCTGCGTTATCTCTCCCTCATCATTTTTTTTTTCAACCACTTTTTGATGATTCAAACAGCACTGCGCTATCGGTCATTCTTGTGAGCAGATGCTGCCCAGATCCCTCTATGTATTGCCATTTCGTCTTTATTGCCAGCCGGCTTATCCGGCACTGATGGAATTGTTAAAAAGCAGATATGAGCAGAATCTAGGAGGACCGGCCTTTGTCAGAGCATGCATTCCCATCAGATGAGAGCATGACGATAAGAATCTGAGCAACGCCTGCAGGTCGTGTCTCTCTATGCATAACAATCTACGGCTGTGTGGCTGAAAGAAAAACACTTTGAGACAGGAGAGACGGGTGCTGCACAGGGATGTTTGGGTGGTGAATATGTATAAGGTGTCTTGACTCGTCTTTTTTGTCGAACCTGATTGATCAATATTGCACAGCACTCTGTTTCAAACAGAGACAAATCAAGGTCTTGTTTGTACTGTCTGGAGCTGTTTACAGGTTGATAAGGTATTCGTGCGTGTGTGTGTGTCCTGATCTAAGGTCAGATGCATATATTCAAAGCTCAGAGCATAAACTGTAAATTATATTCCATACCTTGTGATGACAAAATAGCACAAAGGATAGTCTTGTTCAAATCACATTATTTGAAGGTTCTCAATGGGGAATTCAGAGCATATCTATGATTGAGGGATTGCCTCCAAGCGGCTCTCAACGTGGAGACGGCTGAGCCGGCGGCTACAGTGATGACAAAGTTAACAATGTTAACCTCGGGGAGAACTGGAGGGTGGGCGCAATGCTTTTGCGACGTCGCCATGGGTTGGGACGGTGTTATCAGCTGTAACCGCCCACCGCTTTCTCATTCCAACTCATCACATGCTGATGCTTTGTCAGATCCCACGGTGTCACTTTTCGGGCTCAGCAAACGCATTGTGGATGCTCTGAATCATCTTTAATGGTTACACTACGTGTAACCAACCTCTGGGTAAGTATAACTCACTGTAGGTTCGGAGGGAACGACATTACTGAGCGTAATAACCACAAACAGAACAGAATTATAATACAGCCGTGCAGATAATTTAGCAATTACTATCAAACATCATGAGCATCCACTCCACTTAATACTAGCACCAAATTACACTTCAACATAACTGTTTCACTTCAATAATGGTTCAACTTTGTTCTCACCATTTTTGTCAGAACTATTTTTTCCTCTATCCTGCTCACTGTCTCAGCTCGAAAGATAAACTACGAAACTGCCCGTCAATTTTAGACTTGGTAAAACGAAAGAAATCCAAGCGGCTTATCACAACTCCACCGTCTAATTAGGGAAATATAAGGATTAACGTAAAGCTGAGTCAATATTTAATTGACTTTTTCATTCATTTAATTTGTTCATGTGTTTTAACCCCGTCTGTACAGATGGGTTGCACATATGATACTGTTACAATATAGCTTAATTAAGTTTCACTGTCATCAGCAGTTATCCGCCAATGAAGAGGTGGCTGTGGTGAGAAAAAAAAAAAAAAAATCAAATTTCTGAAATTTTCCATATATTAAAAGACAACTTATATATATATCCAACAGAGAACTGAGGCAGGTCTTTTGGGGAGTGCCCATTGTTCCAAAAATCTACACTCTAGCCAACAAACAGAAGCACATGGCTAATTATTATGCAGAATGACATCATCAGACCTTGTTCTGTTGCCTTGAATGCCTTCCTTGGTTGGTTGGGTAGGTTGGTTAGGTGAAGGCATGAGGAGTGATTCGGGTTAATGGGCTGTCGGTTAATTTTTCACACTATTGGGGTTTCGAAAAATGGGCCCTCGAGACAATGACATAGCACTGGTCTTTTGTTGTTAAAATAAATCAAACAACATGACTCTAATTTGAAAAGAAATAGTTTGGGAGAATATGAAACAACAATGCATACAGGTCGTACAGTTTTTGGATTCCACTCATCTCCACACCTTTGCTGTTGGAACATTGTGAAACACCAGTAATGTCATTCTGACCTTTGGCTTTGCCGTCGCCCATTCTCCCGCACAGGCAAGCAGAGCTCCGTCTGGGAGGAGAATGCGAGCTGGCATGCCGAACACCCCCGGACAAATCTGGGTTTCGGAGGTATGACAGGACGTACGCATGTGATCAATAGAGACAGTTGCCTGTAAAGGTCAGGCGGGGCTGTTGGTGAACACTGAAGTGAAACTCGTGATGAGCCTCCACTTTGCCTCTTGATCAGCACCCAACAATCGCCGGGTGCATTGTGCCTGGAGAGCAGTTTGGAGCATCGCTGGATAGTTGTTGGCTCTTGTATGCCGCTCGGTTAGAGCATGACTGCGGGGAAGACAGAGGCAATGCCAAGAAATAAAGACAAGATTGATTAGTTTTACTTTGACACACCTCCAACAACCTCCCACACCTCCGCTGCCAGAAAAGCAGCCAGGCTGCATAGAAACACACTTGATCTGTCTGCCTGCTGAATTAAACTGTGGTGTAGCTGGTAGACAGTGTGGTGTGTGAACTGGATCTGATGTAATCATAACAAATTATGCTAATGCAGCCCGTTCGCACAAAACACGTATAAATTCCACAATAACATGCAAGGCGTTTAGCGTGCAATAATAACGTAAGAGATGGTGACATCTAAAAAGCGAGAAAGATCACTTATGGTGGGCGGGTGGATGGGTTTTTCAGTGATGATTGTCACGTGTTTTTTATTGATTTTTGTTACACGTTTTCCATAGTTGTTATGTTGTTTACATATGTATTTTACTTAGTTTACTTACTTATTTTAAGCCCAACTGTGACATTTTCCCTTACCCTAACTAAGTAGTTTTGTGGCCAAAACCTAACTGCGGACATTTGAGTAGTGTAAAATGACACGGGAAAAGCGGCGTACAAATGATGAGGCTATTTTGCGTACTCATGACACGCCGAATTTCCGTGTAATATTGTGGTATTTATATGCCTTCCCGTGAGACCGGATTGGCTAATGTATTTAATTGTACAAGTAGGGAATATTATTGCTTGTGTGTTAAAGAAAGAAAGAAAGAAAGAAAGAAAGAAATAGATTAAGACGAGATGAATGAACCATAGTTTTACAATTTGCCACAATGTTTTCAATCTCGGGGCCCGGACCCCCCAAGGGATCCCAAGATAATAGGAGGGGTGAAATGTTTTACACAGTTAAATTATTTTTTGGTTATACACAGCAGCGTTTTCAAATCAATCTGCAATTAAACTGCTTTACCATGCAAAGGTAATGTAAGTTAAACAAACAAAAACATTTAGATTTAATAATAAGTTTAAAGATACAATTATTCAAGTGTTGCTGTCTTACGACTATGGCTCTCTCAATGGGAGACTGAGTGACTTTATACAAGGCTAAAAATCTGTATTCCATTGCCCTGTATGGTTGTCAGTATGTTGCACTTCTGACCTCACCCAAGAGGGATGTTACGGAGTACTGACACACTCTGGAGTACACCTCTACATCAATGCAGGAAGGTGAGAAGTTAAAAAGATAAATAAGACAAGATGAATAAATAAATAATACGTTCAGCTTCTGTTAAGTTGCTCTTTAATGTCCCGTGTGATGGATCATACAACTCACATTTATAACAAGCAAAATGTCAGCTTTCAAAACACAAGTGTGCACCGCTGACAAATTGCCATCCACCTGGATGGTGATTACCTTCGAGGGAAAGGAGCAGAGAGTCCAAAATGCAGGATTTATTGGCTACTGATCATATTCGCTGTGACATGCTATCCAATTTTACTCATACCTACTGTGCTGAATGAGAAGCAACACAAAGCCTTCCTCTTTGTGACCATTTAACCACAAACAAAACTTGGCACAACCAAAGCCAACTAAATTTGGCATTTAAGCAAACAAGCTTCCGTCCGAATTAGGGCTGTCAAAGTTAACCCATATTTGTTATGCTAAATACAGTACCTGTACACAATGCTTGTCATTGTTTTGTGTTGTTAATTGATTTCTAATATAAATGCATACATAAAGCAGCATATTTTCCCACTCCCATGTTGGTAAGAATATTAAATACTTGACAAATCTCCCTTTTTAAGGTACATTTTGAACAGATAAAATGTCATTAATTTGCGATTAACTATGGACAATCACACAATTAATTGCGATTAAATATTTTAATCGATTGACAGCCTATAGTCCAAATGCAATGAGCCAAAGAAAAAGTGAAATCTTATTTCAGTTTCCTTTTTTATTACAGACCGAACGGATGCAAACAACAAATGATGCTACATTGGAAGCAGCTGTAGAAAACACTGCAAGGAGAATGTGCATCGTCAGGCTTATAGACCTCATCCACTCCTCTGAGACTGCAGCCTGTAACACACACGTTAGTTGAACAGCCAACCTGTCCATGGAAGCACATGAATACATGTGGCAATGAGCATTTTGTCAAGCAGTTTATTCTTTTCCTTCCACATCAGGGCGCCGTATGCCGCGAGGCGGCTTGCTGCAGGCGGGGAAGGCGTGCACTGGCTTGTCCTATGTGCTTTTCAACATGGCAGCGCCGCACGCAGGTTAATATGATAGTCCCCCTGCCTTATCTAATGTGACGAGGGGCCTTTCTTGGCCGCGCCACAAAGCTGCTTTGAAGCATCTGTCAATGCCCTCCCCTGGATAAATGTCATGTGTGGAATATCTCAGGTGGCAGCTGTGCCATTGCAATGGCAAAGGCAGGAAGCCAGAAAACAGCCCAAAGCCTTACACTCCTACACTTGGGACAAGGGAGGAGGTTTCTTCATTTTTTCCCGACTCTCTCTTTCTCTCTCTCTCTTTTTTAGAACAATCTGCAAGGTCACACATCAGCAAAGTAACACAAAGATAAAAGGTGTATTTGAAGCTACTTTCCCCTACTTTGCTGCTTTCCATTTTTCCAGCCATTTATTACATTTCGTTATTATCTGAAAAAAAGATGTTTGCAAAAGAAGACGCATTGCATTTACAGAAATTATTTAAAAATCACGGCAAACCAAACATCTGTCTCTCAGAGGCCATTGTATTCACAGGGCTATTCACATAATGTCCTTTTAAATGGAGTAAACCCTTTGTGCCCTCATGATACCAATGGCTGGCATGCCTCAGGCAGCATTGAAGCTCACTGAGCCTTGCACGCTCATTGTAATCTTTGTTACACACCCTAATATTGAGGGGGAGAAATGGAGGAAACCTTGGGATTCTTACCTGATTGTCTTGCTGTTTTATGCAAGGAGAGGCTTATTTTGCAGCCTGTCAACATTCACTTAGATAACTTTCAAATCTGCTCTCTTCACCTACTGAGATGAAGTACATCAATCAATAACCCCAGCCCTGAATGATATACTTTTCCTCAACAAAAGGAAACCTGCATTCCTCATATTAATGTCATTAATAGTGTTTATGCAGCCCAGAATGTGGCCATGGTTCAAATTACATCTGCATCATCATGAATGGAGCACCCAGGCTAAAAGAGGGAGGTCATTATTCACTTTATCGTCCCTTCTACTACTACCCATGTCTTCATAAAGAGGATGGGGCTTTTAGATCAGTGAAGATGGGCCATTCTCACTGGTTCTCAGGTTAAATTTACTGAATTGTGCATTGAGTCATTTTTTCAGCACACTCAAGGCTACTTTATACTTAATGAATCATGTATTGAGTCATTTTCCAGCACATTCAAAGTCATGATGCATACACTTGAACATGGTCAATACAATTTAGACAGACAATGAGATGCACATAAAGAGATATTAAGATCATTCTGAGCATTGGGTTATGATTGGAGCAGATTTTCACATGTATGCAGATGATGTGGTCATATATGTATCCAGTAGATGGATTGTGTCAGTTTTTTTCTGGGAAAAAAGTCCAAAGCAGCATGGTTTGAGAACTCCTGTCCATGCTCAACTGTCGGGGAAGTAGAAACAAGTTGTGTACAGAGCATTGGCATATCATCACCTTTTAAAGTTGACATGGCAAATGTGATAACTAACAGTTGCTTATTGACAAATCCAGCAGATAAGGAGCCACATTATCATTTATTTGGATTTGCATTCTGGCCATGTAACTCCAATATTCACTCTCTTTTAGCCCTATTCCTGTTAACTCCTGAGGGATTCTATGGGGTTTTAGAGCAGTGTGACAGTAGTGAGAGTGAAACAAAACTATAAAGTTGCGGGCCAGACAGCAAAACAATGAGCTGAAACTCACTATTAAGCTCCATAAAGCCAATGGGAGCTGCAGATTCAGGTGACAACCCCTTCCAAATTGATATTCAGTGATCTGGTGAGACCTTTATGGGTTTCTGGATCAGTGACACAGGATGTGTCTATGGGGAACTGTAACGTACCCCTTAGTAAACAGACAGACATCCATTTTATTTTTGGGGATCTATACTGGAACTCCTTACCCACAAAACTCAAATTCCATAATGAAGTGTGACCAGCAATTTGTTGTGATTTCAGTAATTATGCAGTGTTTTACAATCCAACTTCAGGAATATATTAGTAAAGCTGGGAAGAAGAACACACACAAATTTGTCCGCAGTCTAACTGCCAAAACAACTTTTTCAATACCAAGTGATCATTCCTGAGGCAAGGACACACCATCTTCCATGGATGAGGGAAGTAAATGCATTTGAACTCACAATGTCAAAAAATATTTTTGAACCGTGTTACATTTCAATTGGAGTTTCCAGACCCAAGCAGTTCAGAAGTCAGCATTAAGCAGGTCAGATTAAGGAGTTTAACATTATGATGATAACACATAACTAGAATTACTGCTTTGCAGTTGTATGCATATCCGGCAACCAGTCAAGTGGCAGGTTACATCCATGTCTGTCCAAAACGTCATCATTTCATCATTTCATCCTATTTGTGTGAAATTGTTCATATGAATTCTTGAGTTATGACCAAAAAACGGTTTTGTGAGGTCACAGTGACCTTGACCTTTGACCAGCAAGATTTAATCACTTCATCCTTGAATCCAACTGAACATTTGTGCCAAATTTGTTGAAATTCCCTCCAAGCATTCCTGAGATCGTGTTCACGAGAATAGACCAGATGGACGAATGGACGGACATACGGACAACCCAAAAACATAAAGCATCCAACCACGGCTATTGCCTACGTAGAGGCATAACAAATGCAAATATAGCCTCGAATGGGCCGCCATGATAGCAAAGAAGACGGAGCGGTAGAGCAAGTAGAGAGATGCTCAGTGTGAATGTGGATTGGTGTTGTTCTACTTATCGAGCAAGGCTGGAAAAGCCTTTCCACTCCAGTAAAGACTTAGATAATTGGAGTTTTGTATTAAGATTGACACCAGATGAAAGTTGGTTATTAACAAGGGGTGAAGCGTGGCAGATTGTTTATTAGAATCCTGTCACTATTTACAACCCAAAACGGCAGTGCCTTGACATTGAGAGTTCAATTGAAAGTGAGGTATCAAATTGATATTCTAGCAAAGGCGAGTTTCAGCTGCAGACTTTGTTTCCCTGCTGCTTTTGAGTCGACTGACTCAAACTCAAAGTGCATAATAAATACTGTGTCCATTTTCAACATCAAATTGCTATTATTTACCACAACAGAAGCTGCTGTGTTATAGATTTGTGGGGGAAAAATGGTTTTGTATTGTAGATATTTGCATTTTAACCTTTATTTTAAATTCAATCGAGGCAGTGGACAGAGAAGAATCAACTGCAATCACAAACAAACAGCTATGACATTTAAGATAAAGCTAAAATCTGCTACAAATTCAAAATGGAATGACACAAAGACATAACAAAAACTAGAGAGCATCTTGTGATGAGATCACACCATCCACAATGCCATATCGGGCTGTGGGCGTAAAGTGGAGCGACCTTATTGGTCCTTTCTCCAATTCATAACCCCCTACTTCTGGCGCCCTTGCTCGGGCCACGCCATCTTCAAACTCGGCCTACAACTTAATCTCCACTACACACTCGTAAAGTTTCTTTGACTGTATCTTGCACAGATGTGATGCTATAATGGTGACAAAAACTGTCCACAGACAGACATTTAAACACCTGGCAAAGTACCCAAAACTGCCTGTGTGGTAGTTCCTACAGTAGGTGTCTCCAGACAACAAGGTGAAAACAATTCCAGGGATATACTCACGGCTGGTAAAAATTCAGATATCAATTTAGTTCTACCTTTATTTTGCAGAAAATTAGTCTTCAGGCCAGGTGACAGTTCTAAGAATGAGGCTGAACTTCTCTCTGCAATGCACCATTTCAAGTAGTTTAAGCAGAACTACGTATTAAACTTTGTTGTTTTCACTGTACAACATTATTGTTGGCCTAATGTTAAAACAGTTTTTTTTACAATGCAATTCATATTGTGTGTAAAAACTTATCTATGTTCAAAGTTATTTGTTATGTTTCTACTTGAATGTGAAAGTTTGGTTAAGGACTTGACACACATTTTAATGTCTAGGACTTTTATTATGAAAGGTAAGAATGAAAGGAGTGGATCTGTTCTATGCTGCCTTTGTCAAGGAGCTGGGGATCGAACCGCTACTCTACGGCACGATTAGTGGACAACCCACTCTCCTGTTGAGCCACAGCTGAATAAGCTCAACTGTGTCTGCCGTGTCCCCTGACCTTTCACGTCACCAGGTCACTCTTCAGATCAACACGAATCACGAGGGTGCCATATTTTTCATTCAAAAGGGTGAATTTCACCTAAAGGTGAGAAGTTTGCGTCTTCTGCAGTTGGCTGAATGTCTCAAGGGAGGAAAGAGTAGGTTTTCAAATCACAGATACATGCTGTTGGAGGTAGAGTGGAGGCTATATACGTGTGCGTGTGCCTGCATACCCGTGTGTACCGTACCGTACACAGGCATATACAATCTGAGAAGTGTATTGTGTCAAACTTTTTTTTTTTTTCTTTCTACATCTCAGCACTGTCTCGCCCAGCTCCGGATCCTTGGCAAAGCTCAAAGCTGTCCTTGGTGTGGGGGGTGTGGGGAAGGAGGCGTTAGTGGTGGTGTGTGTGTGTGTCAGTGTGTGTGTGTGTGAGGCAGGTGGTGTCTGGCTTAGTGGCTGAGTATTGCTGCTTTACCCTCCCAGTAAGTCAACGCGCAGCGATCTGCCACAGGTAAGCCGAGTCTGACTCAATCTCTTTCACTTGCACCGGTACCGACTCCTTTTCTCATTCTTAATCTCTTTCTCTCCCTTCCTCTCTCTCTCTCTCTCGCACACACATGAAGATGTTAGAACAAACTTATCTGAAGCGCACCAGCCTCCTGAAAACACCACTACATGCCTAATGAATCTGCATGGATTTCACAGAGCAAAATCTGCTCCTACAGTATGAAATCACTCGACGCGTTTTGTGTTTGCCCCGTTAAATCTTACAGCATCTAGACTTCCGCCCAGCGGCTTCAGTTTCTAGTAACCGATGATGACATGAAGCTTGAGGCTTTGGCACACCAAAATTAGCTTATCTATCATGCTACAAAATAACGACGTACACAAAAAATGCAATGTTCCGCACACCCCTCTCTCTCTTTCTCCCTTCTTCAAAATGTACAGCCTGATTCCCTCTGACGACTGATGAATAGAAATGGGAGCAGCGCTAAATTATGCACAATGGGGATATCTACTTTCCTGTTTTCTCACAAGATAGCGGCTTGTTGTTCCATCCTTTGTTATGGACGGTGCGTGCCCATGGGATGATTAGCAGAACAAAGGATGGGAGAAAGCAAACCTGCTTGTAGTTCAAAACAAGTTCTCCATGCCTTTGAAGATGCGCACTTACTTCAGGCAAAAGTGGGTTTTGGAAGGGTAGATGTGCATGCTGTCGGACACACACACACACACACACACACACACACACACACACACACACACACACACACACACACACACACACACACACACACACACACACACACACACACTTACATTGGTACACTCACAGCAGAGTGATAACCAAGACCTTTTGACCAGCTTGATCCCCAACCTACTGCCTGGCGACATGCACATGCAATTAAGGAAGTGCTTGAAAGGGAACAGATAGTGTGCACCCTCAAGGTGAAGGTTATGAGAGCGCTGTTTAGCAAAGATATTTGATCCATTATACATTGTTTGTGTCTACAGCTGGTACAACGAGAGAATAATAAATATTGTATTAGCCGTGGGACCTACATCTCCGTCTCCCAGACAAGTTCATAACATTCTCGGCAGGGAAGGGCGGGACCTCCTGTGGCTTTTTTCCAATCCTCTTCTGTTCTTCTCCCCTCCTGCTCACCGAGATCAGTTGCAGAGAAGCCTCCTTACAACATGCAACATGTGCACCTCGGCTAGGCGACTGTTGCATTTTTCATTTGGACAATGAGCTACCGGAACACCAGCATCAGCAGCTTGTTAAAAATGGTGATCACTTTGTCGCAAATCAGACTGCTGTTGCTCCCGCTGTCTCTCAATCCCACTGAGGTTTCGGCAGTTGTTGGCTGCGTTGCAGTGCACTGTATGTTGGCAATTAATTATACATTACAAAGAGTAGTGTTTATTACACTATTGTACTGTAAAGGGGTTCCTATCCACTAGTTTCTCAATGGGTACCAGTTAGTTTCCAAAGCATACACTTTGGTCGTAGTCTTGAGAAGAAAATGCTTATTAGTTTTAGTCACATTTTAGATATTTTTATCCTTCATTGTTTTAGTCGACGACAACTCAAAATGTTTTAGTCCCGTTTTACTCACCTAAAGATCATTTGATTATAGTAAAAATATTTTTTCTCTAAATTTTGTCACCTACTTCATTTTATTTAATCTTAGGCCTGTTTAGTCATTAGGATTATATTGAACATATCTGTCATTTTAGTCAAACTTATTTCACATAAACAAATGTATCTAATCATTATCTGATGAAAAACACAGGCTTAATGATTAAGAATGCAGCTTTGCAGTTAGTTTGAGTCTGTTATGAGAGCCCATCCAACCACCCAACATGTAAAAATGTGCGTTACTCAACAACCCGACCAGACCAGCAAACAGCCAACTTTATACATTATTGTAGCACAATTGTCAGAACTGAGGTCTGAGAGAAGAAGGACAGAGACAGACTGAGGGGTGTGTGTTTGAGACATAGAGACAGAGAGAGTGACAGAGAGAGGGGAAGAGAAGGTGGAAGTTGACAAAATAAAGAGATTTTGGTAAAGATTGTATTCTTATTTTGTCAACTATATTGCATGTTTGATATCGTCACCATTAGTGTTTAATGATGTCTGTGCCGTCTCATCATCGTCTCGTCTCGGAAAGTCATTGAAAGAAAAGGTCGTTGACGAATACATTTCATCATAGTTTTCGTAAACAGAATTAACACTGATTTACTAGCTTGTGTTTTCCCTCCAGACCAAAGTTCATGTCCTTGTTCAGGGAATAGAACTACCTCAGGTGTCATCATGACATGACGCCACACGAACAGAACATAACATCCGTCTGCTGAGGGGTCATAGGTCATCTACCAGGATTCATTGGACAGATGGAGAAAGAACAAGGAGGCCATTCAAATGTCGAATGCAATCCTTGAGCAGAGACAGGCGTTACAATCGAGGCCATAACCAGGATCTCCCCCAGCAGAACTCAATCCACTTAAGAAAGTTTTGACAAGCCACCAACCAATCTATTTTTTTTTTTTCATTATTATTTCTTAGGGCTTTTATTGCCTTTATCAGAGCAGCTGGAGAATGACAGGAAAGGGAGGAGAGAGAGAGGAGATGACATGCAGCAAAGGGCCACAGGTCTGAATTGAACCCAAGCCGCTGTCAAGGACTCATCCTACATGGGGCGCACGCTCTACCACGGTGAGCTAGAGGTCACGCCACTAACCAAACTTTTAGTATCTGAAAAACAATATTATGTTCATATAGTGTAAACTCCTCTTTATGTCACCGTAAAACCATTAATTGTCTCCTCAATAGGTCTTTTTAACAGCAGATATTCTGACTTGTCACAGCAGGAAAAGCCCAGATGTTACTAATAACATTAACGATGGCTCTGTTCTATTCAAGTGTCCCAGTGAGCCATACATTACCAAGACCATGAAACCAATTCAATTTAGTATTTGCACCTGTGCTTTTCTCTGTGCTGTGACACGTCAACATGTTCTCAGTGTAAAAGGCCTACGGTACGTTCTGGCTCTTTCACAGAATGATATTCTCAACATGTATGGTTTCCCATTTATTTCAACAAAATATGGAGTCGATATAAAGACAGCGTTTTAATAATATATCACTATACACTCTGTAAAACCGTACATGTGTTTATACACATTTTCTATGTACATGGAGACTGAACCATTTAATCCTCTGTTAAATGGTATAACAAAAGCATTCTCACAATAGACTTGCTTTTGTAATCTTTAGGATGGTATAAGGGTTTTCGGGGGGCGATAGCAGGTCAACAGTAGCTGTCACATAGAAGTGGTGTACATCATATGGAAGCTGGGAACATGAGGTTCATTTAAGTTGCAGTTCAGCACTGTGTGTCAAATTGTTCTAGTCATTATTCAAAAATGAACATGAATTAATAAAAGAAAAATTGTACAAGTGTATGAGGGCTATAAATATGAATTAATTAATCAATTATTTAACATAAATTGCGAAAGTGTATAAGGGTTTAGAACATTACGATGGAAGTATATGATGGCCGTTCCCATGTTTTATAATGTCTCTTAAGTTGTTGCAGCAATGTTTGGGGTTGATAACATTTGTTACACAGATTTGGTGCTAAATTTAACCATTTTTTACCACTCAAGAATTGATATAAATGATCAATAATCCCTCCAAAATACCACATTAACACACCAAAACCTTGAGAAACACCATAGAAAAATCCATGCTGTGATTTGATATCAAAAACGTTTGACATCTGGAAATTTCTGTATGAATTGCATTTTTCGGCGATTGGATGGCGAACACCGCTGTTCTGGAAACTGCTCAGAAACCCCTTTATTGTCAGTCTACCTAGGAAAGCCATCCATCCTCCAAATGCCCTAAGTCTCAGAGGGTTAAAGGGATCATTTTCAGGTTCATACTTGTATTTTGGGTTTCTACTACAACTTTACATTATTTAATGTTCAAAAAACATTCACAACATTCACCCTCTGTCTGAAACACTCTTTAAGACCCCCTGCCGAAAAAGCCCAGTATGCTCTGATTGGCTTGCGGGAAAAATATGGTTCACCTTTGTAAATGTAGTTCTCAAGCCGTAGGTGATATATTCTAATGAGCCTGCATGTGACATAGGAAGGGGAGCCACATCTGAATGGCTTGTTGAATCAAATTTTCTGATTTTGGCAAACCTACAAAAAACTGACTGAGTTGGGAGGCACTCACACTCACACCACTTTATTTGTGAAATTGAGTTCAAATCCCGCATTGCAGGTTGACATAAATCTGAACGACATAACTCTACAGCACAAATCACACTTAAGTCGCTTCAAACTGACGCTAAGTTACATTAGGGAAGAGCATTTCTAAGCCCCAGTAGGTAGGTTTCATAAGTTGACGTTTAGTTTGAATTCAAAATTCAAAGGTAATCCCTACACTGGGTGAACGGATGAATGAGTCAGAACCTCAGTAATAATTGACTGCAACATCACTCCGCTACTTCCTGTCAAAAGGTACATTTTGTGGCTTGAGCATCTGACCAAAACTCTGGAGAGCGAGGGCTTAACCACAAGCTGTCAGTCAGTGTGCACACTAACTGCTATTGGCTGCTGGGGCAGACAGAGAAAGATGGATTACACCTCCACTGTCCTTCAAACTCACTCTCTGTGGCTTTGAGGGAGAAGCATCAGGTGAAGCTTTTATACACGTGTAATTGATTTATATTCATGTTGGTGTGACTCAGAGATGATTTTCCTGTGCTTACCACTACAGCAATTATTATGCATCATTAATGCAGTAGTTGCATTAGGTGCATATGCTGTGCTGTCGACCTGCATCTGTTGTTAGACCCAGTACCTACATATGGTGGAGGATACTCACAGTGCGTGTCTGCCTTGTTTATGGTAGACTGCCATGCCATGACAAAGGTGTTGACATTACTCTGCGCGGCTTTCTCACCTATAAATGCCCTGTCATCTAGAAGCAATCTCATATCTCCGCCCCTGAATAACTGGTCTGGTATTATTAGGGTCAGGCTTCACAAAGCTCCCAGTGGATAGCAGGAGGGAGACTCTAATCCAACCAGTTGTCATGCTGTTAAGTACAACAGGCAGGACAATCTCAGTGAAGAAGTGTGAAGATCAGTTGAATGTACGCCTTGAGAAGAAAAAAAAAATGGATGATGCCCATCAACTTTAAATTGAACCAAAACGCCAACCACCAACAACTGTATGTTACACTTTATTTTGTTCAGTGGCACACAATGCCAATGCAGGAAGCAATTTTGTGCAGTATATAGTCAATATAGGGTGTATAAAAGTAAGGCTGTGAAGGCCATGATGGCAATGGGCAATCCTTTGCCCTACAAAACACGGGGAAAAAAAAGTCCAATCTAGGAAATGTGATATTTTCTTATTCTGCATATAAATCATAGTGGGGCAGGTAGAGCTGCATAATGTGGCTTAGAAAGCAAAAGACTGACAGTAGAGAATAGGATTCGCATCCTGCATCCTAACAACATGTGGGATGCAACATTACCAACATTTGGAAGGAGCTGGTAATGTTTGTTTTGCAAATAAGGGCTATACAGATCAGAATACACTCAGTTTGGAAGGAAATTACCAACACATTCTCACTCTCAACGTGTCAAATACCGCCACTTGGTCAGTGTTCCTCGCCATCGGATACCGACGCTCTAGGTACATTCAACACGTTCTTATCCCAAATCGTCACATACTGCCACTTTGTCACGGCCCTTGGTGTCACTTTAGCTTTGGGATCAAAACCACTATGGTTACCCTTGGTGTCACTTCAGGATTAGGCAACAAAACCACTATAGTTAGGTTTAAGAACAAACTACATGGTTGGGCTTAACATTGCTATGTTTGTACAGTGAAAATGACACTGAACATTGTGAACACGGGACACGAACGAACAGCTGATTAGAATTTGATGCACAGTCAACGAACAGCAGTCTGCTGGATGAAAGCCTTGTCTTTGTTACACCCATGTACCTTCCCTCCCACCCAATGTGTGTCTTTCGCTCTTTAAACTACCACAGTCACTCCCGGCACACTTTCCCTGAGCGTTTACTGTTGCCGCGGATGGGTTTACATTATAGCTAATGGAACGCCCGATGCGCTTCTTACCGGCACTAAAGGATGCCTTGTGCGGCGGTATCTAAAGCCGAAAGCAATTGAAAAGCCTCGGTATTTGACGCTCTGGGATTAGGAACGGGCTGGTACACCTCTAGCGTTGACCAATTCTCTGTACAGTTTGGAGAACGGTTTGGGTTGAACAATTGGCAGTCCTGTATCAATATGGCCACTTTGTGTGAAAGATATATCTTTAAAATTCTCCCAAGTATTTTGTTAGTGTAACAAAGCTGGATAGGAATACAGTATAGGAGTTTATTTCTTCTTCTTCTTCTGCTAAAATACAGTTTCTGTGTTTGTGAGTAGTAGACGTGTGAAAAGAATAGAAGGCAGAAAACGTCCTGGGTCATGTCCCTGTTTCAATATCCAAGGGAGAATCCAGGAATACAGTACAGTATTTACCTGTGGTCCTCTTCTCTATAAGATAAGTAAAATGTAATTTCCCTGTGCAAATATGTGTGAAATTAAATACACAAAAAAAGGACAGCTTTACAGGCACTGGATTTATTCTGACCGTATTTACTTAGTATTTTATAGCATGTTCACTTTAAGAGAGAAATATCACAAATGACTGTGACATTTCATGTCTGGGTGGTTCCGCATTTCTGTGCGGAGGCAGCTCGGAAGGAGATATGGGGTAAGTAGTTCTCTATTGGCAGTGATATACCACTCTATCAACAGGCTGAAGGAGGGCTGTGATCGAGACGAGCCACAAATCCCCTTAAAGTACATTTTTATATCAATGATAGGTTGTAGATGATAAACAGGTTGGGTGTGCCGCGTTTAAATCTCATCAGAGGTCGGGCATGGAGTTTTCGGAGGAGCTTGCATGCATCACAAGTCGGGGCCACTTAATGCCAACTTCTCCTGGTTTCCAATCCATTTTGAGAGTTAGTCACATTTCCAAGTGTGGATCGGCTTTTTCTGCCCTGAGACGTTGCCAGCTACAATCAAACTGCCTTGAACTTTAACCAGTCCGGCTATTTTTATAAGCTCCATTTTCTATTTGAGGTGGCAAGAGCACACTCATCACTCAGACCTTTTTTATGTTTTTTAACAATGCCTTTCAGCTTTCATGGCCAATTCAACATTGAGTGTAACGGGCAGCCAATTTTCAACCCTCACACGCTGAAGTCATCCTGTGGGTGGTTCGACATGAGGAAATGTAAATCACTTGACGCCGATAAATACAAGTAGTTAAATGCTGCATAAACGGCACAAGGCAAGCTTTCACAAATAAATCAAACAATTGCCTGGAGTGGTGGATAAAATCAATATACTCTGAAAATTCTCCCACATTATGAGTCTCTTGGAGTTTTTCTGCCGATGAATTGGTGTCCAAACGTCGAGAGAGTGCTTTTAAGGCGTGTCCGTTTCCATTTCCTAAAGCCATTCTTATTAGGATAAAACCTTAAATGACAAATAATAAGAAAAAAGAAACAGAATGATACTGACGGAGAGACGGTTCTAGACAGCTCCAACAAGGAGACCGCTCAATAAGTATTTCATTGGCAGCTATGTATCTCTTCACAGACAAAACTAAATTTCGAAAATTGAAATCATACATCTGCACTTCCTAGATTAATGCAGTGCAATAAACGGTGATTATAGGCCCAATTTCCTGTGGGAACCCCATGTAGTGCCGTGAATATGCAATTCGCTTGATTGATCAGTCTGTATAAAAGGAAAAACTAATCAAACTCTGAATAATGTCGAATAACTCCCTGATGGAGCCATCAAATGAATGATTCTGTGTACTTCCTAACATGCTCGTCTTTATAGCATGATACTTCTTGCATGCGGGGGCGATGCAATAAATGTATTCAGCTACAATCCTCCTATTACTGCACACAATAGCTGTTTGACTTTGAAAAAGAACTTCAAATAACTTCATTTTAGAAAGTTACATCAGAGGTGGCACGGATGGTAATGTCTCAGCATCCGAACAAACAGCATCCAAGAAAAATGATCTTTGAC